>CAJUYG010001265.1:3686-57255 GCA_910591675.1 Galerucella calmariensis
ATTAATTTTTAATAAAAAGTAAACACCAAACTGAAAACACCACATGTGGGGTATTATCGCTGTAATACAGCGGTGATTGGATGAAATTTGACACATGACTTGAAATTAAGTAATTTGATTGGTTACTATATTCAGTAAAAAATTATCAAAGGTAATACCACGAGAGCTTCAAATTTTATCGATAATTTTTTCTTTTCCACGTAAACTTGTTTATTTGGCAAAAATATGAAAACAAACCGATTGATAAAATCACGAGGGATTTTATCTAAATTCGGTTTGTTTGAATGTTTTTGCCTCAAAATAAACAAGTTTGAGTGATGAAAATAAAAGATTATGTGATAAAATTTGTAGAGCGAGTTGTATTTGGGAAGATTATTTTTTTCAACAATTAAAAATGTATTTAAATGTATTAAATGTTCAACATTCTCTTGGGTGATGGCACTGAACGGGTTTGTGTTCATTTTTCAATAAACTTCGAAGCACTTTTAGTTGTCAATAATGACAAATGTAAAGTAAAATTTTGACGTTTCAATGTAAACAAGGTTTTATCGATGAGGAAGCAGAATTATCAGTATAATACCGAATGATTGGCTAGAATAATGTATTGCTATTGGTTAAAACCACCAAAATGTCAGAATTTGACAAGTGAAAAAAATAATCATGCGAGTATTTTCTACTGGGTCTGCTCCATGAGAAACGTCAAAATCGAATGCAGAGAGAGAATAAGAACAACCAAGAAATGGTTGATAATCAAATACCTTTTGTAAAGTTCATGTGCTAATTTTTTTTGATATGGAACACATAATTAGACCCACAACCAAATAATTTGAAGGCAGAGATATATAGGTTTCATGATCAAAAATCAGTTTGTCTCTGTTATGACGTTATGTTATAAAGTTTGACATTGGACCTATCCAAGATGCTGTCAAATGATTTTCAAAATGGCCGCTGGTAGACACACAAATCTTTTGTTATGATATTATTGTATGTGATATCTGTTTAGTTCGGTCAATTTACTCGTCTTCTGTGGTCTTCTTTAATCTAACACTAACCTTTGAAGTGGAAATTGTTTTTAGGATTGATGCACTGCTTTAACACAGTGTTGTCAGATTATTCACACGAAAGATAATCGTGTACATAATCAAGTTGTTCTAGTGGTGTTCAAGAATACGGTTTTAAATTCGCATGCACATATTTTTTGAAGAATACTTTCGTATGATCCCAGTTATATTGCTATGGCACTTAACCCAAATAAACGTAACATTCAACTCCAAAAGCACAGATTTGATACTACATAGTATAGGACATCCAATACCTCTGATATAAGTAGATTTCATTGAGTCGCTAGCAGATTTAGAATCAGAAAAAATTACTGCATTACTTAATTGGTTTGTGATCAATCAATTGAGGCTTCTCTTTATAGCTACGAGTTCTGCTGTGTTGCAGACGTGGTGGCTTCTTCTTGAATTTCGAATAACATGTAATTTGAACGTATTTCATTGCTAAAGCGTGCTACAGGTTGAATAATAATTAGAATCAACAACTTTTTCTTGACAGTCACCTAATTAAATCTAATCCACCTCTTATGATACATTGACATAAGTTATCAATGTGTTAGGACAACTCCTCGGGAGGATGTACAATGGATCACATGTAACCTAAGTACTGTTGGCCAAAACTCACCCTACTTACTCTATAGATACAGATAGGGACCACAATTTATAAAAAACTTAATCTTAATAATGAGCATTGAAATAAAAATACAAAAAGGTAGAACGTGTCGCGGGACACACGGTAGGAACTTTAGTTCCTTTTAAGCAAGAGTTATGTAATACATCTGACGTTATAGATAAACAATTTGCATATTCTTTGGTGGTTGAGTAGTAAGCACACCAGACTCTCACGCGGTAGACCCGGGTTCGATTCCCCGTGAGGAATTTTTTTTATTGTTAATTTTATTTTTAAATGATCATTCTGCTTGATATTAATAACGACAACAGGTAGACGTTTGAAATATTTAGCAGAATATTCATTATTATAGATAATGGTACGGTACCCTCCATGAGGGAGTCCGACTGGCAACATCTACTTATAACAGCATCGTATATTTAAAAAAGGAAACCGTAGCATTATACAAATTGGACATTCGTTTACCACAAAATTAGTGGAAACATAAAATTGAATTGTTAAATTTTTAATTTGAAGTTATATTACAGTTTATAGAAATTTTTATTTTCTAGATTTTTTCCTAAGTGGGTCGTAGAAAAAATATGCTGCTCGACTCGTGTGGATTGTCCATATCGCACTTGAACGATTGAGCACTCCGCCTACGGCGTCGTGCTCCATCTTCGTCCTCGTGCGATATGGCCATAATATCCACACTAGTAGCACAAACTACCATTTCTTTCAAAATATGCCCTTTTACATTTAAAAACTACCTGCCAAATGTCAAATCAATTTATCCATCCATTTTAAAGTTATCGAATTAAAACATTCAAGTCTTCAAAATTTCAACACCCTGTATTTCGAAAAGTAGCTAGACCCCTTAATCGCGCAAAAAAAATTATGGAAATAATAGTAAAAATTTATCCGAACAAATTCAAGTAGATCACTAGCACTGCGAATACCAGCTTTGCATAGAATTTAAATATAGCATCGGTGGTTCAGTGGTTAGAATGCTCGCATTGCACGCGGGCGGCCCGGGTTCGAATCCGGGCAGGAGCATATTTATTATTATGATTCGCTGCTTCGTAAACGAGAGAGAGACTAAGGAGGCGCAAGCACGCAAAAGCTAGGCACATAACGAAGCAATGTAACATAACGTAGCGTAACGTAACGCGTAACGGTCAGATCTTTTAGGTCGCGACCCCTGGTCGCTCAAACATAACATGGCGTAAAGAACTAAAGTTGCAAAAATATTGTGGTTTAATTTCCAAACAAATAATGAAAAGAATAATGAATACATCACAGGGAACATCAAAGAGATAGAATAAGTGATATTGAATTCATAGCAAATATTGTGTCTTTGAATTTTATACTGGATGCCGAAAATTGCAGTAGCTTTTTACTTAGTTTATTTAGTAAATTTTGCAATTTGTTTTGTATCTTCTTTACCATTGGAAAACCAACTAGCGAAACCGATTCATTCTTTTTATTCTTGTTTTAAGATAATTGAATCTTGTTGAAGTTGAAATTTTTTATTTAAGTATTCAATTTACACGTCCCAGTATATCGCTCAGTTTACTCTTATTCTAAAACTCCCAGTAACCAAATTTGGTCAGTTTAAGACGTGAAGCCGAAACAAATCGCCTTCAATCTGGGTGGTTAATTACTTTAACTTCCTTTTGTACCTAGTGGAAAATTGATTTTGTCGATATAAATCTTCAGCACATTTACGTGATTTAGTGCAAATCTTATATGAGAAGAACTAGAGAAGACTATAAATTCTGTTTGTTGATCCTTGCAAGAAAAAGTATTTATTTAAATTTTCTACGGCTTATACTATTATCATCAAAATTAACATAACACTGAGTATATAGGATTTCCTAGGAGTTCGTACCAAAAACGAAACAGGCTGAAAATAATGATAGTACTTCGTACTATCGTTTGCATAAACAGGGTGTTAAACATAACATTTCAATGTTCGTTTTTTACAATAATTAACTTGAGCGCTTTTTGACGTATATGCACAAAAATTTGATGTTGGGGGTTTTTGAATATGAGAAAACATAATTTTGTACCTATTTTGGTGTATTTTGTAGAGGGCACCACATAGGCCACGTATGCGGCCTAAATATACGCAAAACTTTTTTGTCTTTTTTATTAGCGCTACTTTTGTGAAAAATAATGAAAGCCACATCATCACTACAAAAAAGGTATATCTGTTAGTAACCCCAAATCTTAACGGTTTTAGAGATAATCACATTTTAGCGATTAACTACAGTGGATCAATATTTATGACTCAGAAAATGTCGATTAGATTATGGAAAACTTTATAGAAAAACTAACTAAATATATCCAGCTACACACAAATACTATAAAAGTAAAACGAAAAAAATTAAAAAGTCATGGATTACTCCAGAAATACTTCATATATATAATAAATGAAAAAAATAAAATGTATAGAGAACTGAAAGTACACCCTGAAAATGTGATACTAAAAAAAAATTAAAGGTGCTTAAAGAACACACTTGGACGGAAATTTAATAAAGCTAAAAAAGAATATGCGAATAGAATCATAGAAAATTGTCCAAATTCTTCTAGTGGATTATGGAATGCAGTTAATAGTATTTGTCCAAATCGAAAACATAACGCAACAATAGAGACATTAGAGGTGAACAATGAACTCATAACATCAAAGAATGAAATTTTAAATATATTTGATAATTATTATAGCGACTTAGGTGAAAATTATGCAAATAAAATAAATGATGTAAACAATTCTTCAGAAAATATAACCAATATAAATAATACTGTTTAACTTCAAAAAAAACTTCAAAAAAAAAATAATACTGTGCTTCTAAATCCAATATCTGAAACCGAAACTATAAATATCATTAATAACTTGAAACCAAAAAAATCCCCGGGATGGGATAATATCAGATCAGAAACTATAAAAGAAATAAATTTTGATATTGCAAAACCTCTAACTAATATTTTCAATAAATGTTTTCAGAAGGGTAAATTTCCAAATTGCTTAAAGGTATCATTGAACCACTATACAAACACGGTAACAAACAAAAAGTCGAAAATTACTGCCCTATCTGATTATTGTCAGTGTTTTCGAAAATATTGGAAAAACTTATTAAAGATAGAGTGTATGGATTTCTTGAAAAGTTTTATGTACTCTCTGATAACCAGTTCGGTTTTAGAGAAGGACGTTCTACTGTGGATGCCATATTGCAGCTAACATCGCAATTATATAAGGCGTTAGATAAAGTCCCACTTATTTGCATATTTGTGGATTTATCAAAAGCCTTCGATACTGTTAGTCATAAACGTTTATTAGAGAAACTGCAATGTTACGGTATAAGAGGTCCGGCTTACTTTTTATTAAAATACTATTTATCACAGCGGAAACAAATAGTAAGTATAGATGGAGTTTCAAGTCGTTCCAGGACAGTAACCTGTGGTGTTCCACAGGGAACAGTTCTGGGACCTCTATTATTCACAATTCTTACAAATAGTTTATTGCATTCCCAAGCATCAGGAAAAATAGTCAGTTTTGCAGATGATATGGCCATAATATATGAGGGTGAAAGCTGGAAAGATCTCAAAGTATTAGCAGAACAAGATCTAAGACAAATATGTAACTGGTTTAAATATAAAAAATTGACTCTAAACAGCCAAAAAACAAATTACTTACCGTTCACATCCTACTCCAATCACCTTCCTGATCTGGGACCATTAACAATTGATGAACAAACACAAATTTTTGGAAAAGATCGAATCAAATATTTGGGATGGTGGGACTTACAAGTTAACAACGTCAAGAATAAATTAAGAGGTCAGCTGACTAAATTCAGATACCTTGTTGATTTTTTAACATTGAAAAACCTTAAAATTTTGTATTTCTCGTTGGTGCAATGTCAGTTGCAGTATGGTATCCTAAGTTGTGGAGGTGTAACAGAAAGTAATTTGCAGGGTCTCAATGTCTTACAGAAGAGGATACTGAGAGTCATATATGAAAAAAAAATATATGGTTCTCTAGCGACAAACTTTTTTCACAAAATAAAATATTTGATGTTAGACAAATTTTCTGCGAAAAGATATTCACAAATATACATGAAAATAAAATAAAAGTGCAACCAGTCCAACGAGAGCAAAAGAAAACTCAATCAATATTCCTATATGTGAGAAAACAATCGGTCAACGCTCAGTGGAATTTCTGTCAGCAAAAATTTATAATATTTTACCTCTCAACATTTGATCGATCTGTGAAGGAATGGATGTACAATACTCACAGAAAAAAATTCAATGATCTAGTCAACCTAAAATTTTGTATTTGATGTTGTGAATCTAATTAATACTGCCAATATTTCCCGATTATGTCAATTTGCCCTAATGTGACCACTTCACTGATTTCTTTATTATTATTACCTTTCCAAATAATTATATATAGTTTTAATTATAAGTAGTTATGTGTTTGTTTATCGCTTAAATAAAATAGTTATATTTGGAGTTTTATATTCTATAATATTTAATAAATGTATTTTTAATTATGTGAAAATATCACGTACAGGCGTCTTTGGCGCTTCAGTGATTTTATGTTTATTCCTGTATTCTTAACAATTCCTTTTTAAATTATTTATTATATTTTTATTATATTGGGTTATATTCCTTGAATGAACATTATTATTATTATTATTTAATGATCTTACGTTCGAGAAATGTAGTTGTGTGTACGATAATTATTATTTTCAAATTTTGAAAGTACTATACATATTTTTCATGTTAACTGCTACTATACCCTAATACTGTTCATCTTGATACAAAAAAAAAATAATTATCGTACACACTACATTATACCTTTATATATACTTTTTTTTGTCGTAATGATGTAGCTTTAATTACCTTTTACAAAAGTAGCGCTAATGTAGAGGGCAAAAAAATCTTGCGTACATTTATGCCGCATACGTGGCCTGTGTGGTGCCCTCTACAAAATATATCGAAATAGGTACAAAATTATGATTTCTCATATCAAAAAACTCCCAGCATCAAATTTTTGTGCATATACGTCAAAAAGCGTTAAAGTTATTGTGAAAAACGAAAATTAAAATTTCATGTTCAACACCCTGTATGTCTCTTAATATCAACATTTTATTAAGGCTAGTTGGTTTAAATCGCAATATTTTGAAGTGAAAATTGTACTGTACTTCTATGTACAGTTACTCAAGGACCACCCTATGGAGGTGGGAAAAAACCGTAGATAACTTTCAAGCACTATTGCATTTTTGTATCCTTGGGAACTGATTCTAGAAGGAATTATCCCACTCGCTGGCTGGTACATTTGAAATAGTTTGAAAGCATTGACTGCATCTTTTGGATTCCACCTCTGTCGACGCAGATCATTCTTAATTTTTGGTCGTGCCCATACAAAAGATCCTGTTTTTCGAAATGTGTGGGGGCTTGTCCTTTTTTTTTTTTTTTTTTTTTTTTTTTCGGGCCGAGATGGGAAACTCATGTTCGACTGGATCCTTAACCAGTACCCAGACAGTGTTGGACTCATCCCCACGGAGGTTCCTACCAACCAAACCCACCTCAAACTCGCCGTTACTCCCGCCTTGGAATCACTACCCTAGCATACTTCAAGACGGGCGGCGGTCCCTCACACACTCTCCTTCATCTTCCTCCTTCTATCACTCCTACCTCTCTCATGCCATAGCGAGTCCTTCTCTTTTCCTTATCATGCTCATAATCTCCACCATATTTTCCCAATACACCGCCTCTCCCAGTTTATTCTCTAACTTCTTCAAAACTTCCTCATTCTTCCAGCATCTAAACACATGTCCCACATCATCCTCCACTTCACATCTCTCGCACACTCCAGTTTCATTTTTCCTAATCTTGTGGAGGTATCCCACTCTCGACCCATGCCCTGTGAGCACCTGCGTCAAGAAGTAGTTCACCTCCCCAAATTTCCGGTCCACCCAATTTCTCCTGCCATTTCCTTATCCATCCATTCCTGTACTTCCTCTCTGCTCGCACCCCTCCAGCGTTTCTGTCTGGCTGGCTCTAGCCATCAAGTCCAATGGATAGGACCGTGACAAGCCGTGGGGGCTTGTCCTGGAGGAGATCATTCGTCGTTGGAAGTTGATTTCTTGAAACTTAGCAATTACTTCTGGCATACAAATGAATATGTACCAATCAGCAGTAACAGTTTGAATTCTTGATACCAACCAGAAATTGTCGACTGGTGATAGTGCTTCATTCAGAAAAACATAAACCAACTGGACAGAGCATTCTTGTTGAGACATTTAAAAATTATTGAGCGAGAGTTTTCCATTTTTCGACTGACTCATCAACTTCAAACGAAGTAGCCCAAAACTTTGGCGCTAAGTTAACTAAACATCTGTACCACCATTAGAAACCAGAAAATAAAGTTTTGTTCAAAATATATCTTAAACTTCCACTGCCATAGATGAACGTAAATAACCTATCTATACTGGAGCTCCATTGTGTACAACAGATAATCTCCAAAAAGCAATTAATGGTTACATGGTCGAATTAAAATGGGTTCAATGAGAGTCCACAACTTGTTTTACACAAGATACAAGAAAGAGGGTTAATTTGTAACAATTTCGAATTATCATAGCCCACGATTTAAGAGGGGTTGATTTATTTGTGATTTTACTTCTGTTAACAGTCCCCATGCTACCTTTTTTTTTCTTGTGGTGTGGAAAATATATACCAATAGGTATGATTTGAAATAAACGATCTTAGTATTTCTATTGTGAGAAAACCTCTCTAGAATATTCCTTCAATGTAATTGGTAGTTTTTTTTTTCAATATTTTGCCTTCATTCTCAATTCCAGGCAATAAATTGTGTTGATTTTCTAACGAACAGCTTCGTTAGGCTTAGGCGTAGGGCAGTACTAATTAGTCGTCCTCCTAATAAGCACTGAATCAGTTCTGTTAGGGTGGATCGTTAAGCTTTTCATATGCATACTAAGTTGCATGCGTGTACGATCTGATACAGTGTGGGATTTTAATAAGTTTATTTTCCTATTGCATCTTATAGTTATTAGTGGTAAATTTATTGTTACTGCATATAAAATATTATGGTATTCACGACTTGTCTGGATATAAATTATACACTTATTCATTCATTTATATTAATATTTCACGAATTTGCTGATTAAATTGAATATACCAAATAGATACTGTGAAAGAGATAAGTACATGGGATATTATCACTATTTGCTAACATTCTGCTAATTGCTGTTGAGAACCTTTATAGGTACCTACTGCAAATAATGTTATTCTTTTTGTAAACATTTTGAGAAATCAAACTACAACCTTTTTAATATTTTTATTCAACGTTGCGGTATCGTTTCAGTTTCAGGAGTTCTTTGAGTCATGTACTTGCAAACATGCTTGGGAAGAGGAGCGTCATATTCATGGTATTCGGCGATTCATGATATTGGAAGAGCCCAATGGTAAATAACGAAAAATCAAAGGAAGCGACTTAGTACACCTAAATGCGACTAAATGTGTAGTCAGTATTACAGCCGATTGTAGCTAAATTCGGTTAGAAAGATAAATACCCAATAATCAATTACCTGGGAAAAGAATAATGGAGGATGATATAAAACACATTAATTCCTTAGAATCTTCATTATATTTGAACTTGTGACGCGTTCTCTAATACAGTAGCTTTATCAAACGAATGAAATGTATAATGAAAAATTATTTTTATTGGAAATAAAGTAGAAATAGAAATAGAGTAGAAATATAAGTGAACGAGTTTACCTGCAAATTCATTACTGAACTGTCTTCTAGGTAACTAGATTTAATAAGGGAGAATAGTTGATATCTATTGGGTCGTTAAGAAGACTGAATATTTGTTTTTAAATTAAAAATGCAACAAAAAGCAAGAAAAGATGTAGATTTCATTCGATGGACCATTTCGACAGTTGTAGATAAAAAATGATATATGACTTTTTGTATATTATCAACAAGTACATAACAACTAGTAACCTGAGAGTGATAAACTAGAAAATGATAATATCTCAACACTTTCCCTCATTAAGTGGTTTTTCGTTTCACAAAGTTAGTTTAATCCTATATTTGTACAAAGCTGTACTAATCTAGGTTTTGGAAGAGCTTTGGTCATTATATCAGCCAACTGATGCTCAGTATGTACTTTCTTAACGACAATTTCTCCTCCTGATACCAATCCCCGTACAAAAAAGTGCCTTGTTCGAACATAATTCTCAATAGTTGTCATAATTATAATTTTTCTTCGAACATAAAAGTCTTTTGATAGAGTATTTCTGTGCTATTGAGTTTGCTTCAACAGGTTATGGGCCCAGGAACGCAATAAATAAATATACACCAAATTTTGTCTTCACAGATTTAGTTGACAAAATGGATTATA
Source organism: Galerucella calmariensis (assembly GCA_910591675.1). Taxonomy (NCBI): domain Eukaryota; kingdom Metazoa; phylum Arthropoda; class Insecta; order Coleoptera; family Chrysomelidae; genus Galerucella; species Galerucella calmariensis. The sequence goes on from CAJUYG010001265.1 coordinate 13,786, forward strand.
AAAAAGTACAAATTGGACTTTTAGAAGGTAAATCAAATTGTTCTACGTGGAAATTTTAAATTTACACATCACTGAGAGGTATTATTGGAGCTCTAGAAATTGTAGAAGGTTATACACTAAAAGAACCTACAACTTTAGCAGAAAATGCTACGGAGGCAGAAGGTATCGAGTACAATGAAGAGTTGAGAGAGTACAGAAAAGTAGAAAGCAGTGCAATTATTATCCTAACATCCATTATGACCGAAGAAAATTTATAATTCTGACAACTATTAAAAATTATATATGACAAGTATCTTTTTGTATATTATCAACAAGTACATAACAACTAGTAAACTGAAAGTAGAAACCTGGAAAATGATAAAATTTCAACAACTCTAACTCAAGATCCCCAATTTTTTCTTTAGGGCAGTCATAGGAAAATTAACGTTTAATTACTCTCTCACTAGGAAGTAGAGTCTAAAGAACCACAACGTTTATTACTTTCGGTGTATTTTCCATATTAAATGCATGTTGATAATTATTTCTGTAATCATTCTTTCATCTCTGTCGTGCAACAGTTCAACTGAGAGACATAATAGACGAAAATTATGCATTTAACAGCTAATCTATTGAAGCCACTCCTTTACGCTTCAGTTATGGAAATATAAACGTGATTTGTCATACAAATGAGCCGTATTCAAAGGAGCTTCCTCTTCAGACGGTTGATTGTACCATTAATAATCTTATAAATTCAATTATTCGGTATGCTTACAGTGGACAAATAACTATCTCACATAATTGTAATATTATTATAAATATTCTGTCAATGTTTCCTTCTGCAAAATTTTTGTATGCTTCTCAATTGCAATAACAATAATTTTATTGCTCGATCTATCTACTTCAGCCACTTCATACTTTGTGGTCATTAAAAATGTGACAACAACAAAAACTAACATCGAACATGAATGCCACTCCTGATGGCGTTAGCTTTTTTTTTAAACACGACAGTGAATTAAAAAAGTAAATCAATCTCTCAGCACCCACCTGAAAGGTAGTTAATGTAAATAAAATACAGACCCTGTCTGTACATCTCGAAAATACCTTAAAATGTATGTTATAGTCGTTTTTAATTAACGAGTCTGTCAGAATGTTGAAAACCCTTAGTACTCGATTCATGTTGTAGCCCTGCTGAGTTAACACTTCGTCACACCCTCGAATAACACAGACAATGTATTATACAGGGCTGCACAACCTATGTATTCATTTATTTATTTATACCTTCAAATATTAGAGGGCAAATCAGTTTCATCCTTTATTATCATCCATCCATTTATGTCGTGGGGCCTACGTAATAATATTTTATTTTTATTAAAATTTTCGCTTCTTAGTATACGGGGTGAGTCATAAATATGAAGCATCGGTTAAGGGCGAATTATTTGTATTCAAATATAGGTTATAGGACCAACATGACTCTTATGAATGAAATTTACTGTAACTCCAGTATTTAAGGGAAACATTATGGAAAATCCTAGATACTTATCGATAATTGACATATTATAGTCAGAATGACAGAAGTTATTATACATTTGATGTGATACCTGATATTTAATATTTTGGCTAAGACCCCGCTCAATAGTATAGAAAATTGCCCCACAGTGGGGTTTGCCAAAAATTCAATTTTATTAAATTATTAAACAGTTTCATTTCCCACGGAAGTTATCTAACATTTTTTTTATGAACGAAATAAAATCTCAATGATACAATTTATTTTCGGATGTTTTACCGCGATTTCTTAACTCATGACTCATTAAATCGTACAAACGATGTGAACAAACTTCTAAGAAACATCTAAATATCCAAATAAGGTCGTAATTTTTTCTTATAATTGTACACATACACATCTATTCCATTCCGCCCAATGTCATCTTAGTCGTACCGACAAAGAGGAAGACGTGCACCAACTAAACAATAATATTCATATCGATTCCTTTTAGATAACGCCGAAAGGGCATCTTTACGTGAAGATCTTATTCGTAGCGTTTTGTGAATATCATTATTCCTACATTTTATTCTAATTTCACCTTCTTGTGAATTGAAATGAAGCGGTTTGTTTTCGTACTTGGACATCTTATTTTTTTTTCGTTATAATTCCATTAGCGGGTATAAATATTTTCTCAACTGAAAATAATAATTTTTATTTTAAGTAAAATGAGCTTTGACAGCTACCTAACTACGGAAAAAATTACTATTTTATTCAGAAAAGTGGAGAGGGGATCGTTAAGAAAAACCACCTCCTCGCTTCTTAGGAATCAGAAAACCTGGGTCATGTCACAAATTCAGCAACAAGAAGGAATGGGATTCAAATAACATTACCAGACTTCGATAAACTGACATTCAATGGACCATGTTGCCTCAAAAGCAATAGAAGGAACTGGGATAGGAGTGTCTGTGCCAGGAAGCAAACTCTCCGGAAACTTGGGAAAACCACCATGTATCTTTCAATCGGAAAAGTCAAGTCATCAGAGAGTGTGCTCAGCTCAATATTGACAAAGGATATAGAAGGCGAAGGATTATGATAATGTCGGATAGTCATAGTACTGAGCCCTTGTATAATCAGTTCCAAAATGGTATGGGAATGACTAGGCAAACTCAATGAACTAGACGATAACAAAATAGTAACCTTACCGTGGACTCCAGGACACACTCAAAAATAAGGTGAAATAGCAGTTGAACTAGCTAAGAGGGTGGCTGAAAGATCCGTCTGGGGGGCCAGAGCTCTTTTGCTATACAGCACCAATGAAATATTGGAAAAAATTGAAAAAGCTGAAAAAAGAGAAGATCTGACTATTGGAAAGATCTAGTAGGGATTAGACAATAAAAGATTATTCTGGTTGATTACAACCCGTTGAGATCAAAAGAATGTATAAGTCAAAGAAAACTGCACTAAGAGTTTTAACAGGGATCCTAACGGGACGTTGTCGCCTGAATGGGCACCAGAAGAAGCTCAAAATAGCGAAGGAAGAAAAATGTAGACCCTCTGGTATGAAAGATGAAGCCTGCAGAGGTTTTCTGGAAAATAGGTCTAAATAAGCTACTGGTCTCTGAGGAAGAAAGTACGCAAGATCCAATGTTTTAAGAGTTACGGGCCGAGATAGAAAAACCGATTCATTAAATGGGTCAAACGTCATAAACGGTGAGTTGTACAAAAAGTTTATGAGATACGAAAGGTGCGAAATTTTATTCTCTACCATAATGGTTTTAATGACTGTTGCCCTAAAGTGCAAAGTTCACGAGATTTCAGATCTGTCAGGATTTTGTAATTTTATATACTCAGTGATCCTTTACGTTATCAAAAAAAATTGGATCAGAAATTTTGTGCGTCGTTGATAAAAAAGGTTATTTTGCTGGCGTATTCAACAAGGCAATTAAAAGCCTCATCTTCAAAGGGCATTAGCTGCCTTAAAATGATTTCTTGGATGAAGGTTAATTAGGTAAGATGAACATAAAATCACACCTAGTATCTGGAGCAGCGGAGCTTTTGGACACCCTGTGTATAGTCTGCTATGAATTATATGAAATAAATTGCTTGGACTTGATCGTTGGAAGATTTGGAACCAAAAATCGTTTTATGGAACAGAATTTGAATAAATAGGAATGGTGAGTGCCGTGTAATAATAATTATACAATCATGCTTCCTCCAGCACTGTTCTTCTAAACCAGATTACAGATTTGCGTAAATCGTGCCTTTTTCCTCTAGTTATGATCTGTTTGTTGTTTGTTTTCCGTTTATTTTAGGCGTTTCGTCTAATTTGCATTCCCGTTACGTTTTCGATAACGTCTCTTCTTTTATACCCATACATATCTTACCGTGCGAAAATTCTGAGGGTAATCCTTAAAGTGAATACACATTGGCTGAACTATTCCACCTCAAGGTATAAATAATGGTGAGTACATATATATTTGTTTTCATCGTTTTCTTCAAAAACGGTGAACGTTTAGTTTCATATAATATTTATTCTCGGTTGTTTCATGTTCTACCAAATAGTTGTTAGCCTCATAACTTCAGTGAGAACTTTTAATCGGCGAATAAATGTTTACCGTTTCTCCACCCTAGCTGGTTTGAATTAGAACTAACAAATAAGTATTTGCCACTTAAATATGTAGGTACTAAACAAATTTTCTATCCTTGGTAACTTTGTTTTGTCCTTAAAGTATCGGAAACTTGATACAATTTAGGAAAATCTTTTAAAGTTATCCATGTGAAATGGTTTATGTCTTTGTATAAGTTTTCAATCCAAGACTGCGGGAGCGAGCCACCGGTATTTGACTCGCCTGCGCTCGTTCACACTCGGCACTCACTAAAAAGCCGGACACCGTTTATTTTGGCCGGATACGCAATCAAAAAGCCTAAGGGCAGAAAGTTTCCACACAAACGATACAATTTTTTCTACAACGATTTGAAAATAAAACATTGCGCGCAGTGTTGTCGAGGTGATCTTCGCAGTTAGTTGAGTATATTTGCAGCATGTATAATAGAAGACGAATTATTTCATTGGCATTGCTACATCGAAGGCGAAGGAAACGTAAAATTATTGCTAGATGTAACAATCGAGTGAATCTACGTTGTATGTATGTATGTATGTATGTATTTTGGGGTGACATTCACTGAGACCTAAGATCTATTATATTGTGAGAAGAGTCTCAGAAACTAGTAGTTCCTTTAGTCCTATTTCCCGGAGGAATTTTAGGATGTCTGCAGGCTTCAACTTAGGCAAATGTTCCTCTTCTATCCAGTAATCTCCTAGGTGCTGTGCTCTAGGAATCTGAAGTGCTGTGCAGTTGGAAAGTATGTGGATAGAGGTTTCTTCTTCCATTCCACAAAATCTGTATTCTTCTTCCTCCATTACTTTGAACTTTTTCAGGTGCCCATTCAGGCGACAATGTCCCGTTAGGATCCCTGTTAAAACTCTTAGCACAGTTTTACTTTGATTTATGCATTCTTTTGATCTCAACAGGTTGTAGTCACCCAAAGGAGTCTTTGATTGTATAAGCACTACTAGATCTTTTCAATGATCAGATCTTCTCTTTTTCTCGGCTTTACTTATTTCTTCCAATATTACATTGGGACTGATTCCGCAAAAGGGTTCATGCCCCCAGGAAGGTATTCCAGTCCCCCTATTTGCTAGTTTATCTGCTATTTAATTCCAGTGTGTCCTGGAATCCATAGTAAGGTGACTATATTAGTTTCTCTAGGCATTCCCACACCATTTTGGAACTGATTACACAAGAGCTCAGTGCCTTAATGGCTGCTTGACTATCCGACATTATAATAATCCTTTGTCTTCTGTATTCTTTATCAATATTTAGCTGGGCGCACTTTCTTATGGCGTATATTTCCGCTTGGAAGATACTTGGGTTTTTTCCCAAGCTTCCAGAGTGTTTGGTTCCTGGCCCGAACACTCCTATCCCAGTTCCTTCTATTGCTTTTGAGCCGTCTGTGTACCATTGAACGGCATTATTTCCAAGTCTGGTAATGGTATTTGGATCCCATTCCTTCTTGTTGCTCAATTCCGTAACGAATTACTTTGAAAAGTTATACTTTTTCATCATACCGTCTTGTGGCATGTCCAGGGTTGTCTGATTTCTAAGAAGTGAGGAGGTGGTTTTTTTTAATGATTCTCTCTCTACTTAGTCTGTATCTTGATCTTTCTGCAACGCTTTCCACCACCATTATGTAGACGGGTGAGGTTGAGAATCACTTCCATGGCTGCCGTTGGGCATGTTCTCATTCCTCCTGTAATGCATATACAGGCTAGTCTTTGAATTTTGGAGAGGTTTTCTCTCGTCGTCAATAGGCTAGTTCTACTACTCCACGCAATGGCTCCATAACTGATGATTGGTCTCACTAGGGCAGCTTAGGATTTTTGGGGTTTTAACCATTTCGTGGAGTAGTGAATCGACGTTACTGGGTACATCCACTTTTGCAGGTAAGATACGTCGAAGGAGCTTTTTACACTATTTTTGAGAAATTGAGACAAGATGAAGACACATTTTTTAACTACTTTCGAATGACAATATCAACATTTGATTACTTACTTGCTCGTCTAAGAAGTAATATAAGCAGCACTGCAATTTTATTTTACTGATACATCCCGCGACAAGCAAGCTGGAAATGTGCATTTATTTTTGTGTTTGGTTCAATATCGCACGGAAAAAAATCGGGCGGTATGCGACCAACGAACGCACTGTTTTGCGATATAAAAAAATGCTGCACTAAGCATCCGTTTTTTTGTCGCTTCCGCATAATGTGAAATTTACACATATATTAATACTTCCACGATATCGTTGCGACATACCGCAAGCGGAAAATCGCATCGCAATCGCACTGTCTGAAAAAGCACTAACTATGTCCGGCTTTGTCCGGACGCATGGCAACGCAAATAGTTTGTTTTTTGTTGTATAACTAGATTCAATTCATATATTTCCCTCCACTCCACAATCCATAGTTTGAGTTCAATCATCTCAGCTCTTATTTTTTCTTCAGTTTTACATACAAGGTTTTTTATAAAACCGAACTTTTGTCTTTGGTGGAATTTGCAAAATATAACTAAATAATCCTCAATAGGACACGTCTCGACTTCTTCCTTATTTACTCATTCAATATTTGTTTCGTGTAGATGTCCGCTGGGTACGGAAATATCGGAATCAAATGATTATCTATGTTTGAAGACGACTTGTGAATTATGACAAGCAGAAAATTGTATAGGTATCTAGATGAAAATCCGTTTTGGAATATTTGTTTCTAGGAAAGAACATTTAATTCACAATTGCAGGACTTTTGTGCCCTAAGGACTTTTGACATCTGTTTTAAGTTTAGTTTGTTGGAGATTATTTGTTTTGCAATGGGAAAGACAAAATATCTCGACTCCCTCAGACAAGAATAAGGCCTTAGGAGAAGAGATCCAGTCTCAAAATGTTTGCCTTGCAGCTTTTTTGGAAACTTGGAAAAATCTTGGAAATTATACCACTTTTTGCTCCTGTTGCACAAGAGATTTGTATTATTGCTCTTTGTCAGCTTGTAGTTATAGCACAGATTATAAAGAGAACAGATACGAAAGCTTTACAGAAAACAGTAAAAAGAGAGAGAGATGGGTGGACATACCCATTTAAATGCCCATCGTCTTATGTCGACTCCGTTCGGGCTGCTTTGCGAAATTTGTCAACAGGTTTGTCAATTTGCATAATATTAACTTCAATTTAGCATTTTTTAAGTGTGATAGTTATACAGATACAAATATTCGATAATTACTTGTTTTGAATCAATTTTATTAACATTAAAAAATTATACAATTAAAAAGATTATGATGTATAAAAATCATACCATAAATATATACTTTTTTCACAAACCACATCCTTGGCAACTATGCACAATAACGGTGACGGCTAACCTAACCTAACATAATCAAAACGTCAAAACATGCTCAAAATCACTTGTATTCTGTGCTCAAAATTCATAACGCCATTTTTGTTTGCTTCATTGTTTGAAGGTGTTCAATCGACGATATTCATTGTGTTATTTGACTAATCGATTGTGCGTTGTGGTAATATTAACTATAAAAATACAGTGGTATAGATTATTATTCTTATAAAATGAATAAACATCACGGCGGAGTGTATTGTTCATACAGAGACTGTCCAAATAAATTTTATTCGTATGGAAAATAAAGTTCTTTCGATTTCCAAGGGATTAAAGTTGGTATATAATTTAATATCCCGGCCTATGATAAAAGAAATTTTCAAGTTTTTGATATTAACTTTGGTGCTACAAATTATTATCAAAATTCTCCCTTGCATAGGTCTATATTGTATTCCCTTTGATAATAAATAAATTAAGAATTATTTGTACTTTAAAATTTGGTTGATTTTTGTAATTATTTGTGTTATCTAAAAATGTATTTATCAATTAATCTCCCAAGAGTAATGACTATTTATAACAAATCATAGGAATGTACATATAGGTATTTAATGAATACATAAATATATATTCGATTATGATTATTGTTTTAATTGATGGCAGAGTTTTGAAGATTTAGTGGAAACTTCCAAAAAAACTAGATCCGGCACTAGAAATTGTTGTTGTCCCCGAGTCAACAGTGCAATTTGGTAAGAAATTCAGAACATATTTTAAACTGGCAACATCGCGGCTATACCGAGTTTAAGGTCCAAGGTCATTGACGACGGAGCTGAAAATCGTTTGATGTTTTACCGGGATTCGTATCTGTTCTCTTTATAATCTGTGGTTATAGATTAATTGAGTCAATTTCTCTCGTGTACATATTTAACGTAATACAAAAATGTTCTTTTCACTTGGTTTTCGTAAAATTATGGTTCGCAATTCTCCACTGGTTCACTCTGTTGTAAGGTGCGTGTAGGTGGAGTGCGGACTGTTATGAAGCTTCTATGCGCGTAGTTAGGAGCGGTTTATTTACAAGAGCGAGTTGGTTTTAGAGATAATGAGATACATCAGCACCAAAAATTGTTAATTAATAGATACAAATGAAAAATCGCATGTACATATTACCATAACAGACGTCTGATTCATTCCTTTTCACAACATTTTGACCTATGAATACATTGGAATTATCTTTTTTCAAAAGGACCAAAAATTTCCTACTTTCTATCATTGGCGGCAGAATGTTTTGATGTACAAGACCAATAACACCTCTCTCCGAACTAATTTTCATAATGCCCTTGTGCATCCAAGGATTATCTCTGGTATAATATATTTTTATCATATTGATAGCACAATTTCAGGTAAGAGACCCTAAAGCCGCAATAAATCATAGACGGACATGGGAATTTCTCCAAAATCGAATAAATGTGGACAATAAGTAAAATATAGCACTAGGACGTAGCACGAAACAATAAAACATAAATTGGAAGACCTACATCAATTTATGGGAAACTCTTTATTGTCAAAAGTGTCTGTAGAAAACTGGAAAAAAAAACTGTGAGTCATGCGCATAAAGAAGAACAGAAAATGTGGTAACTGGACAATATCATGGATGGAACTGTTGAATCTATAATAATTAATGTTGGAATTGAAGATTCGTCAGATTCTGATGAAATTTAATTTTGATTAGGTACATCATCTGCAAGTTTTTAACAAATCAGTTCTCTTTATGGCCACAAAATATTCATAGATGTAGAGCTTACTAATTAATTGATTAAATTGAATACATCGACGATCTTAGTTCTTACCCAACTACACTGCACTGTCACGGCAAATTTATCACTTCTAAATATATTTGAATGGTAATGGTATTAAGGCTCTATTCCCAACTAGCAAAATGGAATTCTAAGAGGACTGAATTGTTGTATAATATGTGTGTGAGGTTGTGATATTGACTGCGGATCCTTGCGGTTCCATTAGCCTAACCAATTTTTCGACTTACCATAGTTGAATTGTTGTATAATAGTCGAATAGCGTTGTTTTAAGGACTTTTTATTTTTATTAAGCCTTTTGTTGCGATAATTTTGTTTTTCAAAGAAAATTGTTGTATTAAATGATGACTTTTACAATATATTCTATAACGCATTATACGATCATTTCTCTTAAAATGATATAATACCTTATAAGCCAGTTTATACAATATCAAAAATATCATTTTATAAGACTTTTATACCTATTGTATAAGAGTTCTATAATATACTAAATAAGTAACAGCTACAACATTATAAAATAGTTACTTAGGCTTGTCTTATTGAAGCTGTATAATGTTGTATAATAAGTATTGTATAGCATTCAATTGCATTGCATTATAAAACACTTTTTAGTTGTATAGTGCCTAAATATTCTTCGTTATAAAACAGTTATCGTATACCGTTCCATTTGACAATAAAATATTGTTTAAGGCATTTCTTTGGGATAAAATTGTGGCTTTATAAATCGCCATGTTTAAATAAGCAATTCTTGTACCACTTTCGCCGCCATTATGAGCAATTGAGATGGAAACATGAAACTATATTGAAAAATGTGACTATCATTATTTAGAGAATTATATTGTAAAAGAATATCCATATGAAGTGATAAACTATCAAAGTCATAAAGAAAAAGTATTTCAGGATATTCTATTTTATTATTTTTTAAGTATCTACTTGAAACTTAACCAGAATTCAAGCGCTTCATTTTCTTGCCAAATATATACCTATAATCTATCAGTAAAATTTGCGGCGCATCAAAATTTGTGCTATTAAACCATCCAAATTGAATTTCAATTTTTACTATCGATGTCGGCCCAAGCGGCCCAAGTCGTTTTGATAAATCTCCATTTCTACATTCTATGATGCACGTTCAAATTGAAATATAATTTGGTTCTGATATTCTTCACTAAAAAATGAAATGCTCTTATAAACTGCTAGATGACAAAATTTTTCCATTGTGCTCGAAATAACAGCGTTATAAAAAAATATATGGCATTATATAACCATTTTGTAAGACCTTAATAGTGCCGCTTCAATCCCATTTTATAGATGTGACTACATGACACACTATTAAATCATTTTATAGTAGCTGTATAAATGATTATAAAACAGTTGTATAAAAATGGGCCCTTTTCAGTTGTATAAGGATCATATAATTGTTTTGTAGACCGTTATAAGAATTTGAGTATCCTATAAGACATATCTTGTAGCTGTTTACACAAACCTTATAGAATTTAAGTTGTTACTTGGGTTGCGCTTCCCTATACAGGAAGAATCAAGCGAAAAGTGCTAATTGAACATTTATTTACATCACCCTGGCGTGTTTCAGATACGTTTTTGAATTGATAATAAGCTCTTCAGCTATCAATATGATGAAAATACTCTATAATAATGATATCTTGATATCAAATATCCAAAGGCGGAAAAATCATAACACCACGATTTTTTTATCTCTCTCCTGATAACTTTGACGTTCCACTTGCATTTTTTAATTAAACGACAGTGTATGTCAAAGTTTTTGGTTATATTTTCCTTGTTTTTGGATATTCGGGTAGGCGAAAAACAGTTGTGTGTCACACAAGCAGGAAACGCTTTAGCAGCCCTGAACTATCCTGCAGCTTTGTTATATTCTCTAGCTGTTAAAGCTCATTTTCTGCCCTTGTGGCACAATATACTCTAATTCTACTATTATGACATTGACAGTGATTTCTCTAGAGGAAAAATTAAAATAACTTTTATATTTGTAAAATTTAAATTTTTTCAATCGAAGCGATTTTTCATACATCAAAGTTTTAATTGTTTGTAACAATCAACAATGAGTATATTCATTTTTCGAAATTATGATATTTTATTGGTTCGTTAATTATTTACCCAGCAGTGCCCTTGGAGAAAATGCGACAAAGGACCAGCTAGGTGGATCCATCTGGTGGGGCCACAGTACCAAAGAGCCGCCGTTTCCATCGACAAAAGATATCACAAAGTTCGTAAGAGGTACAACGACAATCAACCGTTAGACTCGACAGTCAAGACCGTCTCCTCTGTGCGAATACTAGATATCGCGAAAACCCCACAAAAAAATATCTACCTAGACTCTCCTCCCGAGAAGTGACACTGATGTGTCGGTCATCGAAACAGTTTTGTGGAAGTGATTGATTTTTGTTAGCGCTTATAACCGCATGAGCCATGCGAGAACTTTAACCGGTCTTGTGGTACTCTGTCTCTCTTCTTCTTTCTGACAGGTGAGATACTACCTGAGGCATGTTTTTGTACTGTTATCAGACGATTACCTTTTTTTTAATGAAGAAGGTGACCGCGTGGTTCAGCGATAGGCGGTAATTGTATGTTTGATTATATTCCCACGGTTTCCGATTTTATGCATCGCAAAATTCGATTTTCCGTCATTTTTCATTAACGTCCTTGAATAATTAGTGCAAGTATGCGGTTATGGACGGAAATAAACAAAAATTATCAATTAAACTCTACCATTTTATTTAAAGAGTAAGAAAAACACTATTGTTTGTTTATAAAACAATCTTTAACATATTTGTTGGAATAAATTTTATATAATTAGTGGAGCTAAGTCTGTGCTTCTTACATTTCTCATCAGGGCCCCGTTGAGGTGTGGGCGGTCTGTGTGCAGGATAATGAACTGCTTCACAAAAATTCAAAAATATTGAGCTGTGCTGAAAATTATCAACTGTTTTATTCACCAAGGTTTGATTGATTGATTAGATCGGCACCATCAGTCAGAGGCTTAAAATCCTCTGTCCCTCAGCCTTTATGTGCTATTGGTTGTACCGTTTATGTAAAGAGAACAGTAGCCCTTATCAGGCTCAACAGTCTTCACTAGAAGAAATCATTCCTTGGATAGTCGTAGGTGTCTATATCTCCGATGAGACAATGCTTCACATTCGAAGATATGAAAGGCTATTTGCTCCTCTTCCATGCACAACCAACATATATGTTCCTCCCTATATATGCCGATTGTATCCATGTGCTTCCATAGGGTACAGTGACCGATGAGTAATCCCGTTACTCTCCTTATCTGGTCTATGATAAGGTTCAATATTTCGTTAGTTAGTCTCCGAGGGTTTTTGACTAGGCGTTTGTTGTGTTCCTGTATTGGCCACAAGTCTCCAAGAAGTCTCCAGTGCGACTGATGTTTAGTTTAAATCTACTGAGATGTGCTTGTGCAGTTTCCCAAATGCTGGTTCAGACCCTAGCTTTGCCTACAATAACCTTGTGCCCGGGAGTTACTGTATAATGGTTTGAAAGGCTTAATAGTTTTTGAAGGCAGTCTCAGACGAGTCTAGATCTGATCTAGAGATTTCAGTGCTGCCTGCACTGAGACTATAAGGATCTTTTGGCCTATATACCCCCTTTCGATATTCAATCGCCAACACGTGTTGATATCGTAGATTTCTACCTGGAATACAGATACAAACGACCCCAACGATGCTTGGATATTGCACCTGGGTCTAGCACCATCGACTCCTGCTCCTGTGCGTCAGTCAGTCTTGGATCCGTCTGTATACCACACCAACGTTCCTTCCTGACTGTATGCTTCCAACCCATCCCAATTTAGCTGGATACGGTATAGTTGGTTGTCGTTAATTTTGGCCAACATGTTATCACCTATCATACCAAGAAGCGAGTTTGTGAAACATCTGCGATTCTGGAATGACTATTGGTATTAGTTCGTTCATGTCAGTTTCCAAAGTATTCTAATCTGTAATACATTGAATGTTTACTTGCTTATCTGACCAGTTTTTTGTTCCCACGTACACACACTTTGTAACCAACACCTGGGGGTTTATTCTCAAACAGCGACATTTTTTGTCGCATGCGAGATTATACTTTTGTCAAATCTCGCATGCGACAAAAAATGTCACTGTTTGAGAATAGACCCCCTGAATCGATTCTTCCATTGCAATACAAGGATGGCAATACACCCAGCAAAGATCACGGATTCCAAGAACAGTGCCCTGCTGTGTGAAGAAGGGTTTAAATATTATAAATATTATTTAATATTATTTAAATATTATAATGTTTGGAGGAATAAATGAGCTTGATTTGAATCTCAAGGAACTGAATGATATACTTCAGTGAAGTAGAATTTGTAGCTTACCTGTGGAACGATATACTTATTGCAAATATCAACTATACATTTCTCTGTATACTCCACAACGACTCACCATTTCGTAAATACAGGGTGATCATTCGAATTCCGACACATTTTATGAGCCCATAACATGGAAACCGATTAAGATATCGAGAGGCAGTTTTGACTGAAAGGCTTCAGGAATTAAGAATTTTTTTCACGCTGTTGCCAATTTTGTATTTTTTTCTCCAGGAAAAAACTTTTGAAGATCAATAACTTAGACATTTTAAATGGAACACCCTGTATGTTTTTGTACCCTCGGATAGGCTGCAAAAATATATGGTTTTATAGCAATTCAAGGTGTTCTTAAGGAGCAGATTACCTTTAAAAGATAGACTGCAATTCGTTGACTACAGTAATTCCGTACATTTTTGTCAGCGCATAACTTCTGAACTAGTCATGACATCGAGAAGCTAAACATAAGAAACGTAATAGAAAATATTCAACCACAAATGTTGAGAGACTCTTTTTTAAATCTTCAACTACGCTTGCATAAATGTATTGACAAGAATGGTGGGCATATTCAAAAACTGATGTATTGGAGAATTTATGTAGGTTAATTGAGCACATACCTACATATAATTTGTACTTGTTTTTTGTATTTGTTTCTAATAAAATGTTCTGTTTGATCTGTTTTCAACAACAATAACTCAATCCATATAATGATGTCCAAAAAAACCCAAGTTTTTTTCTGGAGTCTAGGGAAAAATAGGTACTAAATTGCCAACAACGTGAAAACAATTTCTCATTCCTGAAGCCGTTTAGCTTCTCGATGTTATGACTAGTTCAGAAGTTATGCGCTGACAAAAATGTACGGAATTACTGTAGTCAACGAATTGCAGTCTATCTTTTAAAGATAATCTGCTCCTTAGGAACACCTTAAATTGCTATAAATCCATATATTTTTGAAAAGTAGAAGCTTCAGCCTATCCGACGGTACAAAAACATACAGGGTGTTCCATTTAAAATGTCTAAGTTATTGATCTCCAAAAAACCTAAGTTTTTTCATGGAGTCTAGGGAAAAAATACAAAATTGGCAACAGCGTGAAAAAAAATTTCCTAACTCCTGAAGCCGTTTAGTCGAAACCACCTCTCGATATCTTAATCGGTTTCTAAGTTATGGGCTCATAAAATGTGTCGGAATTCGAATTATCACCCTGTATAAGTGGACGGGCTATTCCTAATAAATTTACATTCCAACTTCCTCACGACATCTAGCAACAAATAAAAACATTCAACATAAGCGGTGTTGTCATAAAAAATACTGAAAAATGTAGAATTTCAGAAACCTTCAGTTTGACAACCTGCTTATAACCAGTTCTCAATACACTTACTGATTTGAAAGAAACTCTACAGTTTTTTGAATTTCATTAGTATACTCCTTCCCAAAATATTTAGTTAACACCAACATGATTTATTTAAACAGCGGGTAATTGTTGATCCGATAACAATAGCAAATCGTACTTGTTTCTTCGAAAGGGTAATGCCTAATAGTATGATTATTTCACAACTGAAATATTTGGCTGGTGAAATATTATCTAAATTTTACCCACTATACGCATCAGTTACCTACTGTTTATGTACAACGTAGTATTTATGAACATTTCTTATTAATTATTCTTAATATCACAGTCAACGGAATATTGTGAATTTTACTATAACTTAAATAATCATTAAGGCAGTGAAGATTATGTGTTTTTATTTTGATTCACGCCGAAATAAGGTAAAGCGATATTTAACTGATTCGAATAAGGTCAGCTTGTGCTGTGGATAATAAATTATAATTTTATGCCTATAATAAAATTTGATAAATAAAAAATTATTGACGTGAACATAATAGTGTAACATAGCTTTATCAGATAACCCTGCAGTTGTTTCTATTGTTAATATTGATATCTCCCTATTTTCCTATTGTTGTGCTTTACGAGTATCTGAATAATATGAGGATTATTTGAAAAAATCATATATAACCACATACATGTAACTTAATCATTTACAGGCGTGAATAACCCCAAGGAGTTGTTAACATTATTTTTAAAAAAAGTTACATTGCATGTATCTATTAATTACACACTACACACGAGTACTCGATTGGAATCGTTTATGCTGCTAGCAAATTAAATATTTACACAATAACACAAAATATGTAGATAATTATTATAATAAAAGTAAATCGGAACAATGCCAATACTATTAAAAATAATTAAATAAATTATATATCAATTAATAACGGCGATATAATTATATTAATAAATGTATATATTGAATTCGTGAACAAGTTTATGTCCCATGGGGCATTTTATCATTTTGTATTGTGTCAGTGGTTGAAATACATAAAATTATATTTGAGTGCCAAATCAATGAATGATTTATGTATATGATACTTGAAGATATATCTCAATTTTGCCGAAATGATTGGAAAGATCTTCATATTGTATATAAGTTTTTTTCACATTATTTTGATCGTTAACTTTATGCCTGCTTTTTATCAGAAATCATCAGGTAAATTTGAGTTATTCAATGAGAAACTGTTGCTTAGTAATATAGGGTGCTCATCTTAAAGTTTTGACCCCATCTCTTACTTATTAAAAAAACAAACAGAATATACTAAAATACAAAAAAGACATACAAGAAAGGAATCAAGAAAAAAATAAAAAAGGTACAATAATAATGCAAAAAAGAAGGAAGTAATTGTAACAGTAAAGAAAAGTAAATCAGCCATGATTTATTATTAGTGAAAATGGTAAGTTCTGAAGTTCAACATGGAATTTTATCTAAAATGTTATTTATCTACAACTGTCATGTCACGAGTACGATTTGACACTATTTTCAGTGTCATAATATGTAATACGTATATTACCGCACTAGTGCGTTTTATTGATTATTTATTCATTTATTTATTTAATTACAATATCCTCGGGTAAGCCCAATTACAGGATAAGGACAAACACAGGATAATAATGACAGGAGAGAAAAAAATAATACAATGTAGTATTAGGAAAAAGAAAGTAAGCATTCATATACAGCTAGGCATACATAAAAAGAGACCCACACAAACATTATATGCGAAGTGAAATCTTTTCTATGAATTACCCCGGAAAAAGATTCGTTTTATTCGTCTATTATTTGTGCAGAAAATATCTATGTCTGACTCAATCGAGGAGTATTCAATGATAAGCTATTATAACTAATAGGAGCTATTCTCTTTGGTTTGACAAACGTCTAATCAACCTTGTTTCAGCAAAATCTAAGGCTTGGAAAAAAATACCACGAAAGTCGTTCTGACATTGATTATTTATCATTTAGTAATATCAGGTCAACTACTAAAGAAGAATCCAAGATAGCTTATGAAAATTTTACCGAAAATCTTGAATCTGACATTAAAAACAATCCTAATCGGTTTTGGTCGTTTGTTAATTCCGCAAAGAGTGGTTCCTCTATTCCTGCTCAAATGGTATATGAAAATTTTGGATATAATGGCCCACAGGAGGTGGTTGATGGATTCCCTTCATTTTTCTCCAATAATTTTACTCCGTCGGGCACCTTCTCTCATCACGACAGTCATAATAACAATCAGAATATTTTAAGTATCAGAGAATTTTCTGTAAACGAAATTTTAGTGACTGCTAAGAAACTTAAGTCCAAACAGAAAAATGGACCCGATTTAATACCGGCCTTCTTAATCAAGGACTGTGCTTATACTTTGTGCAAACCTCTCTATAGAATTTTTAATCACATTCTCATTCTTAGGAAGTTTCCCGATTGTTGGAAGGTTTCTAGGATTTGCCCCATATATAAAAAAGGCTTAAAAAATGACATAAGTAATTATCGTCCAGTAGCTGTTCGAAATAGTCGTCCATAATCACCTTGCGTTTTATGTCAGTAATGTCATCATACCTAAACAACATGGCACAAAACAGTCTAACCTATAGAAGTGAAAGTCCAATAAGATTACCTAGAATGAAAAAATGAGGTGTCAAACCCATCCACCTGAAGCGCTAGTTGCAATTGAGTTGTCGAAATAGGCAAGGCAGCTGAGGTCGAAAAACAGACTAAGGAAAGAAGAATTTCAGCGATCGCTGTGGATGGGTTCAGAACTATTTCATAGTGCTTTTTTTTATTGGAAGTTTGTTTTTTGAATAACTAATGCCCGATTTCACTAACCATTTCCTAGTCAGGTAATACCTAAAACGAATTTGGGAATTCCTTAATGCAATTTACATTTTACCACGAGCTAAGTAATGCCTAAGAGTGATAATATTACGTATTTCCCATCACTTTTTGATCAATCCTGAAAGGATTGTAGGAACAGCTTTGCGAGTGAGGCCCCTTTTTGTCCCAATAACAATATATTGTGGTTCAAAATATCTGTTGCAAACTTTGTAGGATTTATAAATCTGTTCAGCGCTTAATTCCTTTAGTTTTGGATTGAGAATAAAGGCAACCCATTCATTCAACAACAAAGGGTCATGTTTGGGAAACCTATCTCGTTTTGATGTAATGTCTGTACACCCAGGAGCGCAACACTTCACACCAAACATTATAAATATTATGAATTATCACACTTGATAAGACTTACAGTAGGTACCTAATTAAAACACAAATAACAGCAGCAAATGTCAAAAGGAAACAATCTATAAAAGGCAATGGTGACAACATGGTGACAACAACTATATGACAGCTTTGATGAATTTTAAAATCTTTTCCTCTTTTCGTGCTAAAGGCCTTAGCTGCCAGGCCTGTTTCGACAACTCAATTGCAACTAGCGCTTCAGGTGGATGGGTTTGAAACCTCATTTTTATATTCAAGGTCATCCTATAAACTTTCACTTCTATAGGTTAGACTGTTTTGTGCAACATGGTTTCATATCTGGTAGGTCCACAGTTACGAATCTATTTTGCGTAACCCAATTCTTTGTGAAGTGCTGGAGGAGAAAAGTCAAGTTGATATTATCTACACTGACTTTTCTAAAGCTTTTGACCAAATTGACCATTGCCTACTTTTACATAAACTTAATTTATTTGGTGTAGATGAGATATTAATTGCTATACTTAGTTCTTATCTTAATGATCGCACTCAATATGTTCAAACTTTAGGATACAAATCTCAACCTTTCCTTCAAACTTCAGGTGTCCCACAGGGCTCTTTATTGGGTCCCTTACTATTCAACATTTTTCTAAATGACATTACCGAAGATCTGGATGCTGACATTGATAAAGAGATATATGCTGATGATGTGAAACTATACTGTTAAATTAACTCCGTTAATGACTGCTTAAAACCTCAGAGAAACCTTAATTTGGTCAATAATTGGTGTATCAGAAACAAGCTTCCTATGAACCCAAAAAAATGTAACGTAATGTCCTTTTGTCGGAAATAAACAACTATCCAATTTGATTACACCTTGTGCAACATTGTCCTCGACAGACCAGATGTCCTGAAAGATCTGGGTATTTATTTTGATCAAAGGTTATCTTTTGTTCCTCATATACAAAAAACTGTCTCTGCAGCATATCGGTCGCTGGGTTTCATAGTTAGAAATGCGAAATGTTTCAAAAATATTAACACATTGAATATTTTGTCCTCGGCATTTGTAAGATCGCAACTGGAGTATGCGTGTGTTATTTGGAGCCCGAATTATAATATCCATGTTTCCGCTTTGGAACGAGAACAAAGAAGATACTTTAAGTCGGCTTCTTTATGTCTTGGACGGTCTTTATCCTGTTGAAGGCACACCTCAAGAACACTTTTATACTCGTTTTAATAGCAGTAGTTTACTTCGTCGTCACTCAATGCAGTCAGTTATGTTTTTATATAAAATTGTTAATTATATTTTTAAATGTGATATTATTGGATTGCTACTGAAATTAATTACATTATAAATTGATTACATTACCGCACTAGTGCGATAATAATTATCTAGAAACATATTAATACCAGAATAGGGTACAAGCATAAATTTTGCTATGGTGGGAATTGACGCTTTATGAGCTCTCCTAACAACTTGCATGCCTATTTTTTCAAAAAAATATGAACTTTACTTTTAAAACGACTTTAAAAATCATAAAATTTAAAAGTCCGCCAAAACGCGCTTTACGTCATAAAGATGGCTGCCCCATGGTGTGACGTCATTTGCTTACGTTCTTATTCGTGTATCACGCTCTGAGTTCTTGTGACATAATTTGTGTCTGAAAGCTTTAAGCATTGTTCCAGTGTGTAAATCAACGTCTATTAAAACTCCAGACAAAATATTTGTTACTTTACCTGGTGGCGCAAGCAAAAATACACTTAAGAGAAGGGCATTACTTTTGTTTGTGAAGACCATTTTAATGTAAGTACCTACTTCTATGCTGGTAATTTTTATCTTTAAATAGTTTGAGGTTATGAACCTATATGTCTAGGAATCAACCATAAAAACATCATTTTCTTACGACCACACATCGAAATATGGTTGGTATATATTATATATAATACATAGTTTGAATCGTACTTACGATAATGCTTTAACTCCTCTTATTTCCTCTGCATGAGAGCAACTGTTTGACTTGATAAATTCAAGCAGCATAAATAAGTTTACTTTGGGTAAGTTATCAGTTTGTGCTTTTACAAAACCTTCGCTAGCCATATCTTTACTCACAAAATATGGAAGAATCGTCACTGAACACTGAACTAGTAAATAAAATATATTCTTCCAAAAGTTTCAAAATATCCTCGGAAATATCGAATATTTATGTCCACTTTACGTTGACTTTTAGAAATAAAAAAAGCACACACAAACACGTAATGGTCTCAAACAAACATAGAAATGATATTCTTACGTCGATGAAGCAATTAATAGTTGATTGAAATACAATATAAACACACAACTACAAATAACCTAATGCAAAACCGGCCATATTGACATAAGTAAACACAAGAGAGACATCACATGTATCATCGGTAGCGTTCGGAAATCCTTGGGTTGTGGTCGGAAAGTGCGTTGAAATTTGAATTTTATTTTAAAATTTGGGAGTAATTTCCTATGGAAACTGGTTAATTTCCCATTGTTAGTAATTTTTGATATCATATTTACTATTATACATTAATATCCAAGCAAAATATGAAATATGCGTGTACTCTATTAAATATTTACAATAACACTGGAAGCTGCATTTTCAATTTCCGAAAGGAGATTGTCTTCGCTTGAACTCATTTTTATAGATTTTTGCTCATTCAACTTTGAAAATTTGTTGACATAACTAATTTATTTTATTTCCACAGCCTTATTTGTCTTTGTTGCTATGGTCACAAAATATGATACACAGTACCTTATGTTTGCAGTCAATATTATTAAAAATACGTCGGATTGAATTTTTTTCAAATTTCATAATTATAGGTACTTTTAATAATACTAATAAACAGTTCTAGATAAAATTTTGTACGTAACACGTGTGATAGGAATTATTAACGCACAATATATTGGATTGAGCATATTATTAATATTAAGTAGTTCAGAGTATAAATAACATCACCCTCGAGACTTTCTGGTGGATAATAATGAGGATGCTGTGATTTCAGCCTTGAGTCGTTCAATGGTAATAGTATGAGCCAAGAGAATTTTTTTTACTACAAAAGGTATTATAAACGCTATCCAACGAATACGAGCGTCAAATGTTTAGTTAACTCAACGCC
The DNA here is from genome assembly GCA_910591675.1 of Galerucella calmariensis. Classification (NCBI taxonomy): domain Eukaryota; kingdom Metazoa; phylum Arthropoda; class Insecta; order Coleoptera; family Chrysomelidae; genus Galerucella; species Galerucella calmariensis. Next base: position 35,081 of record CAJUYG010001265.1, read on the forward strand.
AAAGATTCAAATAGCTTCTTGTAAAGCTGTGCCTAAACTAACTGAAGTTAATGATTCAGTCCAAAAGTGAAATATTCAATCAAACTATTCTCTAACTGCTTTATTTTTTTGCCGTAGATACCATGCTTCAGGAAATATCACTCAGCCACAACTTAAACATTTGCTACAGAGAACCTGCGCGAAGACTGGTGGCGCCTCTTCTGGTAAGTACTGTTTTGAGTTCATACATAAGATCGAGTTGTTTACAAACATAGCAGCATAGATGAATTAACTGGTACGCTAGAGTCTAATTAGCATGGTCACGCAGGTTGTCTAGGTATATATTAAACAATGTGATAGTTTTTGAATTTCGTGAGAGCTTCTTTTACAACAATAGCATATTCAATTCAATTTACCGTATTCGCATACTTCGCAAGGTCGATACGACTGTTATAAATAACCCAGTAACATAACAATTTACAAAATGTCTTCTGGCATTTAGTAAAATTGTGAAACACTTTTGACACACATTCCGGTTACGATCGTGAATAGTCCCAATTGTTTTCTGTAATACAAACTCAAACTAATGATAGTAATAAACAACGCTGCCCAGAATCCTAACTGTAGATTTGTTTTTTTTTGACAATGCATCTGGTCCATCAGCTTGAACATCGAACCGGCCATTATATAGAGTGATTTGAATTCATATTTAGCAATTCCTTAATAATTTGAAATTTATATTCACAAACAGTAATAATAGATCACAATTCATGATCTATTGTCGTCAAATAAGTCAAATTTAAATTCACTTTTAAACAATGTGATAGTTTTTGAATTTCGTGAGAGCTTCTTTTACAACAATAGCATATTCAATTCAATTTACCTTATAAAGCAGGGAACTTGCTTAAAGGGTTTAATTAGCCAAAAACAACCACTATGATGAACTTAAGATATCAAATCAGATGATTTAAAGCTATTCTATTGGTTGTCATAACGAAAATAATGCGACAACTAACAAAGTTATAGAATCCCTCAATTTTTTTTATCTACGACCACCTTAAAAATTAGGCATTTACGAACCAAAAAGAATGTGTGAAATCATACATTATACCTACGTTGAAAAGCGTGCGTAAATGAACAAGGCTTTTTATATGGGACTTTCATTATAACAAAAATCTACACTGGAGGGGTTGAAAAACATAAAAATGAATTTTCTATAAACAAATATATACACAACGAATTCTAATTATTTAAATTCATATTAACAGTAAAATGAGGACAATTATTTAAATTACTAATTATAACATTGGGTAATTTGTCTTTTTTTAAGTAACAATTAATATTTTTCACTATGTCTGACACTTCTGTCAAATTTACTGTCAGCACAAAAGTTTATACAACAAACGACTAAATTCAAGGCAACTAGATAATCATGTAGCCTAAAAATTGTGTTAAAATGAAAGCCCTATTTAAAAATCATTGGTCATTTACGCACGCTTCCGTGTGTTTTAATGAAAGTCCCATATAAAAAGCATTGTTCATTTACGAACGCTTTTTAACGTATGTATAATGTATGATTTCACACATTTTTTTGCTTCGTAAATGCTTTATTTTAAAGGTGATCGCAGATAAAATTTATTTTCATGTTCTTTAACCCATTCAGAGCACATTTTTTCTTCATGTGGTCGTAGATAAAAATTTGTATGACACTTGTGCGTGAAGTACTTTTGCGCACTTGTTGTGAAAAAGGCACTCGCTACGTTTGTATCTTGCAAAAGTATAGCTTCACGCACTTGTATCATGAATAACTATGTTCTACTAGTGTGCGGAAAAGTCCATTTTTCCGCATTCATTTTTGTGTTCAAAGTGTCACTTTGTCAAGTTTTTGGGGAGTGTACTGACATTTGAATATTTAAAATATATGTTTGTATGGTTGTAGTTTAACAAATGACTCAAAAATTAAAAAAAATTAGAATTCAGCTATAATTGTTAATAAAAAGAAGCGAATGTAACATTAATTATTGTTTAATAGCCCTGGTATAAGCCTCATTAAATGAATGTCAAATAATAATAATTAATGTGTTGATATGAATTTAATAATAAATGTTTCTTTCGGTTTTTTTCCGCATGCTAGTAGAAAAAATAGTGTACCTAGCACGTGCGTAACGCTGACACGTCGTTCGGCCATCTGCTATAGCGTGCGGAAAAGTATCACTCTCCGCACATATTAATATTTTTTCTACTACCGTGCGCTTTAACCCACTTTCCCGCACGCATTTTAGCTTTGAAAGTGTCACTTTCCCGCACTAGTGCGGGAAAGTAAAATTATGCAAATTTCGACTTTATTAGATAGTTTTTTACTTCGGAAGTTATAACTATTCTCACACCAGGTGAATAAATAGTCCATCAAATAAAATCAACATATTGTTTTCTAGCTTTTTATTGCATTTTAATTTTCTGAAAATATAAAATAATGAAAATATTTTGATATAACCTTATAAATTCTTTAAAGTAGTGTCACAAAACAACTATCAAACCACCCGGGTTTGATATGAGAAAAATATATCAAATGAAATTATTTCATCTACAAATGACTTAAAATTGTTGCCGTCACCTTCATCGTCATATTTATGTGACCTGCAAACGATGCCATCCTCATCAACGTCATTCACTCACCAGTTAACACCAAATAACTCCACTGGACCGGCAATTTTAAGTAATTCACATAATGCAACAAATTGTGTTTCTAAAATTAATATTTATAATAATAATTGATAATAATATTAATAGTTTTTGGTCTAAGTTTTTTATATGTATGTAAAAATGAAATAAATTTTGAAAAATGGGTTGATATACTTTTTTGTATATACGGTCGTAGAAAAAATAATGTTCCTAACTCATGCGTAAAGTGTCTTTCCCGCCCTTTACAGCTTGCCCGAACTCCGCTTCGCGAAGTTCGGGTCAACTGCAGTCGCGTGCGGGAAAGTATCACTTTCCGCACTTGTTAGGAAAATAACTATATCATTAAATGATTGTTACGTATATTTTTTCACCGATTTGATGAAATTGTTGTGAGACGTCCTGGTTAAAATTGATCCACCTTATTTTGATGATGATAAGACCATATCGGCCAATATTATATTTTAAAATCAATAAAATCCATCTACAAACAAAATTGTTATTAGGATTCAGAACATGTTACAAACTTAATATGGGCCACAGTGTATTTATTAGTATCCCTTAATTTTTTTGAGAATCAAAATTATCAATACTCATTAGTAACTGATGGTCTCGAATAATTTTTCTATTTCCATGGTAAAAAGAACACCGTTGGTGAATACAATTGTACGTTAACGTACTACAGCCGATGCATACTTCAAAGGTCAAGTGCAGCTTACCAGTAAAACGTAAATTGCAATTATGTTTTAACACTTTTGACCTTTCGGATTTTGAACTGTTCATCAAATGTTTGACATACATTGACTGATCCTTCCGTCAACATTGCTGCTAATGACGTTATTACTGCAGCGTTCGCAAATTCCCATCGTCAATTTTAACCGGTAACTGTGTATTTTGTTTCTGATAGTATTTGACCTCAGATATAACCAATTTCTCGTTAAGTTATATAACATATAATCATTTTAAATTAACACATTGACATTCAATTGCAGTCTGGGACTGCTGGAGAAAATTTGATGTTCTCACAGAACTGATGGAAGGAGGAACAACATTTACAGAAAAATTGAAAGCAACTAAATTCCATTTACAAAAAATATTTATGTAACATTTTGGTACAAAAAACACCAATATCTGCTTAAACCATTCATGTAAGGGAGAAAAATTTTCGTGTATTTATATAGTGTGTACAAAAAATAACTTTCTAACATTCCGATATATGATAGGTTTACAAAAAAAAGATTTGTTACCTATAGTTTTTTGAAATAAATCCAGCTACAGTCAAATGCAGTCTTATCATGCGGGGCATACGATTCAACAAAGATATACTCACTGTTTTTATTGCGTTTAATCATAACTTCCAAATAAAATCCGTAAGATGAATAAGACAGACTTATGCAAGCTTGACGGGAGAAAAAAGGATATGTATTTAGCATTCAGCGATTCTAAAAAGTCTTTCACCAGCGAAGTTTTTATTTAAATGTCAGTTATGTCACTTTGACAATTCAAAGTGACAATATGAATAATAAGAAGCAATTTTCCGGTATTTTGCATCCCTTAGCAAAAAAAATGGTACTTAATCTGATAGATTATTTCGAGAATTAATGAAAAAGTGGAATTTCGTCAACCAGTGTGTAGGAAACATTAACCATCATTATTGTATCCGGCAATATTTGTAATCTCACATTTTGGTAACCTCTGTGTCTTTTGATTTGATACCTATGGTTATCATAAGAACGTTGAATCGTTACATAAATAGAAGTAGAAAGGTCGCACGTACGAAGTCAAGTTCAGAGCGTGAAATAAACATAAATAGTATTATTTATATTTACTTATGATGAACTTGACGAGAGTGTTTTGAGAACCACTGATTATATTAGTGTTTATGTTAATGTGAATGTTAGAATATGAATATCACAATTCATAAGTAATAAGTAGTATAATGTATAGTAGTAAGTTTAAGTAATAAATAGAACGTATCCCAGTGCTACAGGTAGTTGTTTCATTCCTGTTAGATGACCCTCCGAGTGACCAGCAACACCATCAGTTGAGAGGCCGATCCACGTCGAATACCACCCCGTAACAAGCACATTACAAACTGTAGGGGCGCTGGCGATATCACCAAAAATTGTATGGGGAATAAAGCAATCCAGCAGAACATGGGTCTCGAATTCTACATGCCTAATGCCTAACTATAATCAGATCTCGGTTAGACTACAGTTGTACAGCCTACGCTTCAGCTAACCAAGCAATACTTTATATTGAAATCAAATCTTAAATCCAATACAAATCAATTTGCCTAGGGGCTTTCCGTTCGAGTCCAATTGACATTCAACTTTGTGAAGACTCCAAACTTCCTTTAAAAATGCGCATTTCCTGAGCCACTCATTCGCAATATTTATTTTTTCAAACCCTTTCCCCCCTACGTATTCAAACACCATATCTGAGCGATTCCAAGCCGACTATGATAATAAGATAAGATCCGATCTCTCAGGTTCTGCTCCCTAGGATTTTGAGTATGTTTGTTGTATTGTATCTACATTCTTTCTCCTCCACTATTTTGAGCTTTTTCAGGTGCCCATTCAGGCGACAATGTCCCGTTAGGATTCCCGTTAAAACTCTTAGCACAGTTTTTGACTTTGACTTATGCATTCATTTGATCACAACAGGTTGTAATACAACCATCACAATTCCAGATAAACTGGTGGCCTATACATGGTGTTCCTTAAGTAATTGTACATAGGCACAGTACAATCTTCACTTCAAAATATTGCGATCTAAACCAACTAGCCTTAACCCTTTCACTGCTGAATTCTTAAAAATAAAACGTGCCACCAGTGCGCAATTATTTAGCGCTTGCGAATAAATCCGTCTGGAGCATCACGTGCACGAAAAACCATATTTCCAAACACGGTAATTCGTCACCAAACTGCTCCAAACGTATATATCCGCAAACGCCATAAAAACTTAGAAATCGAAATATAACATTTATTATACTTATAACTTGTAAATATAAAAGCTGTAATGTGATTGTTACGGGGTGGTATTCGAAGTGGATCGGCCTCTCAACTGATGGTGTTGCTGGTCACTCGGAGGGTCATCTTACAGGAATAAAACAACTACCTGTAGCATTATGAATTGTGATATTCATATTCTAACATTCACATTAACATTAACACTAATATCAATGGTGGTTCTTAAAACACTATCGTTTACATATTTATACGACAAGTAAAGTTCATCATAAGTAAATATAAATAATACTATTTATATTTATTTTACGCTCTGAACTTGACTTCGTACGTGCGACCTTTCTACTTCTATTTATGTAACGATTCAACGTTCTTATGATTTGTTGAAATTAGCTTCAAGGGAATTTATGTCTTTTATTTAAATATTATTGTTAACTTATTATATTGACCAAAAGGCATCACAAAGCATTTATCAGAAAACTAAGAAATTTTTACAGTGTGGTACCGCTTGAAGCAGGGTACTATGCATAATGGTACATAACACCTAAATCTGGTGACGGGTCCCCAGTGCTCAAGACGTGTGAAATGAAGTCACGTGATTTGGTCTTTATTGGCCGAATCGTTGTCTGATATTTGTTGTAAACGTCATACGATAACGGAAATAATCGATTTCAGCACATAACATAAAAATAAATGCTTGCGAATTTAAAAAACGTCTCGCGCACTGAGGGCACGAGAAAAATTTGCGAATATATCTGGCTTGAGCAGGGAAAGGGTTAATAAAATGTTGATACTAAGAGAGATGAAGGGTGTTGAATATAAAATTTTAATTTTCGTTTCTTACAACAACTTTATCGCTTTTTGACGTGTTTATATATACACAAAAATTGAGTTGGGGTTTTTTTGATATGAGAAATCATAGTGTTTTACCTATTTCGATGTATTTTGTAGAGGGCGCCACATAGGCCGCGTATGCGGCATAAATGTACGCAAGACTTTTTTGCCTTTTACATTAGCGCTACTTTTGTTAAAAATAATTAAAGTCACATCATTACAACAACAAACAGGTATATCTGTTAGTATCCCCAAATCTTAACGGTCTTCGAGATAATCACATTTTAGTGATTCACTACATGATTATTATTTAATGAAAATACGTTTGAAAAGTATAGTGTGTACGATAATTATTTTTTTTACACCCGTGTTATAACAATGCACTTATATGCCTATAATTCGTTTCATAATGATACCCATTACGATACAGATTTTTCATTACGATACAGATTTTTAATCAATAGAAACCCATAATTTTTCAATCAAGCATAATGTGCATTTGACGTTTATCCAAGTTCCTATGTAATTATTTTAGATGTCAAAATCAGTACGAATCAAATTTTCGTAGATACCTAACTAAACACCGATAATTTATCAAAATGTCTGTTATCAGCGATATAGAAGAATTACCATCGACTCCTCCACACATATCGAAGAAAGCAGAAAATGCAGTTCAAAATAAGATTTCGACATTCTCCGAAAATGTTTGAATTGCTTATTTTCAAGAATTGATGGAAACTATGAAATCATCTCGTACATGGACACATTATTCAATAATAAAAACGTTGGTAAATATAAACCATAATACAGACATTTCTAAATATAAGAAACTACAAGCTTTATTGAAGCGAAGTCCGAAGGATATGTTGAAATAAAAGCAAAAATATTTTCACCTGAACAAATAAAAAGGTTTATCTACGAAGCACCCGATGAACGGTTTTTATTTTTAAAAGTAAGTATCTATCTAACATTGCATTTTTTCGAAATGTCATGATTACATTTTCCATTCGACTCATGCATGATAGATATATTTCATTTTTCAAGCAAAGTTATAAACCGAACTCGCGGCCGAGCGGGTTAAGGCGTTTAATATGGCTATACTACAGTATGAGTTCCGGGTTCGTAACCAGCCTTGTTTTCAATAAAAATATAAAATTTATGGTTTTTGAATATTTATCGGGTGTAGAAAAAATAGCGTATGCAACTCTCATGTAATGGTTATTACATAATCGTTGCATAATATACTATTTTAGTATTAAAATGGACAGTATTACGGAATAGTATCAGTTAACATGAAAAATATGTATGGTACTTATTTAAAAATAATAATTATCGTAAACACAACTACATTTTTTGAACGTAATTTCATTAAATAATAATCATGTAGTTAATTACTTTTTGTTGTAATGATGTGGCGTTAATTTTTTTTACAATAGTAAAAAGGCATGTAAAAGGCAAAAAAGTTTTGCTTACATTTATGCCGCATACATGGCCTATATGACGCCCTCTACAAAATACATCGAAATATGTGCAAAATTATGATTCCCCATATCAAAAAATCCTCAACTTCCAATGTTTGTGTATATTCGTCAAAAAGTGTTGAAGTTATTGTAAAAAACGAAAATTAAAATTTCATGTTTTACACCCTGTATCTCTCTTAATATGATCATTTTATTAAGGCTAGTTGATTTAAATCGCAATATTTTGAAGTGAAAATTGCACTGTACTTCTATGTACAATTACTTAAGGACCACCCTGTATAGAAGACACGAAGCTTCTGGAATGGAATTTGGGGCGTACATGAACTGCGGACCAAAAACCATAAATGATTTTCAAAATTTGTCATGTGTTTTTAATGACCCATGAATTGCGGACCAAGTCGAAAGAGAAGGGCTGCATCCTTGTTTTCTATGATAGATTTGAGTGTGTAGTAGTTTGATGTACGTATTTGTGAGGAAGGCTGCATCCTCGTTTTACGTAATAGGTTTAAGTATGTAGTAGTTTAATGTACGTATTTGTGAGGAAGGCTGCATCCTCATTTTCCGTAATAGATTTGAGTGTATAGCAATTTGCTGTACGTATTTGTGAGGAAGGCTTAGTCCGCAATTCATGGTTTTTAAAAGAGGGGTCTTCTTGGTTTGGTCCGCAGTTCGAGTACGGAATTATTAAAATCAGGTAATCGGTCCGCAATTCGAGGCCGCCGGGAATTTGATACCATGGGAAATGGTACAATGATTCAGTTCAACTACCTGGGCCAATGAGCACAACCCAAACGAATGAATGAATGATCCTTGACTTATTATTATTATATGCCTTTCAACCAACTGATCTTATCCTGCTACTCATCCATATACTGAATATACTATGTGACTGGTTGGTTGACAAGCACAGTTTTTATCACATTGTTATAATATGATTATTAAAATAAAATTGTTCCCGATAGAATAAGTCAGCTTTTAAAAACAAATTCGATAATTCATAAATTGTCCTCTTAACCTGAAATTTACGCCCCAAATGTTTTAATATCCTCACGATTTAACGAAAAAATGACAACGTTCACCGTAACAAGTTCACAATAATTATTTCCATCATCACAATACAACAATAATTATATCTCAGATGACAAGTTTAACAACTGTTCAATTTCACACTTACCAGCTCACGACAACATTTACGAGTTTGTATTTCTAAAAAGCATTTCATTTTTAGCTTTTTGTAAAATAAGTTCACTGAATTGAAAACAAGCAACTATTTTTACGAGGTTGTCATATAAATACAATCCTCATTAAAAATAACTTCATAAAAGGAGATGACAGCACCTTTCTTACAGGTACAACACAAATGTGTCTGGTCTATATTTATTCGAATCGGCTTTTTTCTAATGCTGCGACAAAATGGTATGCTTCAATGTACCAAAAATAAAGTTGCATTAGGATAGAGGGAGATCTGAATTGGAGTAGCTGGAGTTTCACAAGGCACTTTCCAATCTCACAGCAGCACCTATTTTGTGATTTTTAGGTGAAATCTGCAAGAAATCGGGTACTTGTACAAAATACATGTAGATCTACATAAGGAGTATATACTTTGCCAGAATATGCAAACAGCCTGGCTACTGATAGGGGCTCAACACACCACATCGGCCTGGCAGACAAAGTCTTGTAGATTTTGATCAACAGAAGAGGATCTGTGCTTTTGTGAAGGCATGACTAGGCTTAGGTTTTCGGAAAAAGGAGAGGGAAAACCACAACCATAGAGATACTACAAATAAAGGCGACAAGCCTTAGAGTGCTTCGTAAGTGGGAATGTCCGTCTAAACTCCAGTGAGAGAGAAAGAGACAGGCGAGCAGAGATTTTTCTATATTTGTCTGTGTTTACACTTATAGCACATTATAGGAACGAACCAGTATGTTATCTCGTGACGTTACTGCCGAGCTCTCTGTGACCTACAACGTCGTTCGGATGAGTATCTCATCCGGCGGCCAGAGCTGTGCTGCGATCCAACTGTGATCCAAGTGCTAGTGGTGAATTTGCGAATCGAATTATTTATTACAGCTTAAATTTTAACGGGTTTTCGTTATTATTTTTATAGTTTATAAGCATTTTTTGCAATGGATACCATTGAAAATGAGGAAACGGGTATTGTGTGTGCAGTTCGTGGATGTAACAATAAATATTATAATTGTGATGGAAAATTATATCTTTTTCCAAAGGATTCAGAAAGGTGAGAAACTGTTAGTATAATACTTTATTATTTGATCTTCATATTACATTTTTAGGCCCGGTCTTTCCAAGTACGAATAAAATGGCCAATAACTAACTGGAAGATAAATTTATTAGGAAGTCTTATTTAACAAATAAAGTGTGAATGTCTTTCAAACTGACTTTAACCAGTGATTTATTATTCGGTGAATTAACATAACCAAAATAATTATTTTAACGTTGGCTGCAGTGAAATTACAATGACTAACTTCATATTATGTGTAGAGAAAGATAGTTTCATGCACAATGTGTATATAATAGAAAGTGATAAACAATTGTTTTGTTTCGCGGACACGTTGTAAGCTGCGAAATCGATTTTAGGCTAGCTGTCACCTGCTTGACAGCACTGAAATCAGGATTTCTTGTAAATATTCAAATAATTGCTGAAATTGTGTATTAACAACGGAAGTAATTTTAGAGAAAGAACCAAAATAATAACAACAATTATAAAAAAAGCAAAAAAAATTAATCATAAACACTGCAAACCCTAATTAAATTAACTGATCTGTATATCCGATGTTGTAGTTGGGGTCCTATCTCCTCCAATAAGTTAATCACAGTTTCTTTAGGTAATCGAAAACGGCGTAAGAATTCTTTATCATCCCATCTTTCAAAGTGGTCAATACGTTCTCTAACGGTACTATATGGGTGACGTTCTGGGTTTACAAAATCTACAATTTCTTGTATCTCTTGCTCTTCGAGTTCCTCGAAATCATTAAAAATGTCCATTTCAAAATAAATGTGACAGTTTTTATTTAAACTAGGTTAGAATCGCCAACACTTTGAAAAGAGAATAACTCAATTCGTAGTTAATCGGCATCAGTCGGTTGTTATTCACAACCCGAACAATTTTATTTCGAACTTATACCTCCTAATAACTTAACTGTAGAATAATGCTATATATTCTGCGAATATAAATTATCCGATATTGGAAAGACGAATCTAGTGCTTATTTGATAAATATATACTTATTATTTACCACTTTATTCAGACTTGGAAAGACTGGGCCTTAGTTTCATGCATTGATTTAATTTGTTGCTTTTGTTTCAAAGCTGAAGTTTGGCTCGAAGCATGCGATAGGCCTGATTTAATGCCAAAACTATAAACTCTATACAATAGTAGTCATCGTTTATGTGGTGCTCATTTTTAACCAGACATGATTATGCAACATCATAAAAGAAAACTTCTTTTAAAAAAGGCTATTCCATCAATATTCCTTTCATCAAATACTGCAATGCCTAAAGACTTTCAGACAAATGATTTATTGGAAAAGAATTTTGTTCGCTACTTTTGTGGTTATTTAATTGAAACATGTTCGGAAATTCATACATGCAGCGTATGTGAGACGTATTCACAAGCGTATCAGAATTTAGACGATTCGTCTTTATACTGTTACCTTAGAGCTTATGAAAATACGAATAAGGATACTTTTGGAAACTTGAATATGCCGCATGAAAATTTTATACAATACATCTCATTATCAGAAACATTATTCCAAATGACTTTTGGGAAAGTTGCTACGGAAGAAAATATTGTTGAATCACTCATAAATATTAGTCAAACATCAGAGTTTGTACATCCTTGTGTTGATTTTCCAATAAAATATTTAATGAAATTTTTCTTCAGGGTACGACTATATTACAAATTAAAATTTGTCAATAAAAATTTTAAAAATCATAACAAAATGAAAATTGTAATATGGAAACACCAATAAATATTTGGTATAAGACTATCGTTTTATTGTCTCATCACTGTACTATTCTACAATATTTAAGAAAAAACATTTAACAAGTTCAAGTTATTTTAAAACTTATGATACCTACGCCTATGGTAAAATGAATCGTGAAGAGTTCCGTTCAAGGTCATCAAAAGCTCTGGCAATTCATGAATGAAATTTATGAGATACTACTGGTTTGTTCTTATACTGTGCTTATATCATACACGCTATTAGAGAAAGACAGCCTAAACCTCATACTTTCTATCTCTCTCTTACATGCTGACGGGTTCCGAGCTGGCTGGTTGCCTCTATCTGTAGTATCTCTATGACCACAACCCTTTCCATTGAAGGATGAGGAACGGTATAGATAGACAAAGAACTCTAGCTCAACTTCAGAGCATACCAAATGGCAAATGATATAGTGTAAAACCTCCAAAAAGCACGTGAGCCTCTTATAATCTCTTTGGGAGAGGAGCATTCAGATTAAATATCAATTTATCCCCCATAGGGAAAATGTAATATGTAATGTGATTGAATACAAACACAGGTTTAATTACAAAAAGCGCAGAGAAGCAAAAGAGCTTTTATGCCACGATAGTTTAGCCGGAAGAGGGATAGGTAGAGCGCGACTGTACTGTGTATAAATCAGAGATGGTGGAAGTTATTTTCCGAAAGCATTGGATAGTTGAGGTAGCGAAGACCTCACTCAATACATAATGTTCCAAATAAAAGGGTGTATAGAACGGAAGATTGCATTTCAGTAATAGGATTTGGAGATAAAATCTTGATTTGTGAATATTACAGTACAAAGTATATACACAGTGTAAAACGAATCTTTCATCCGTAATAATTTTGTGAGGTTTGAAAATTCCAAATCATCTGTATCTGAAAAAATGTTTTTTAAATATATAAACATTATCATTTTTTCCCTACTAACCGCACTGAGTTTTCAATAATTACGCTGTACACATGATATACAGCGTTATAATTTGAGCAAATAAATCAAGTCCGCCGACACGTTATTGTTTCTCTTTTACTTCTATATTGTTAAATGCATTCAGCATTTAACAGTCCAATTTATGGTTTAGTTCCAATTTATTAGTATGTGTTATCTTCGACTGGTATAATTAATAAAATCTGAAATTACATGCGAAAACTGTCGACGATGATAAATTATCGTGAATTGCATCACAGAATATATGATTAAGTTAATAATCTCATTGGTTTTGAATTAGACTATTATTGATTGAATGGTTTAAGCATTTTTTTTGTAATGTTCATTTTGCTGACGATCTGCGCAATGCATGACTTGTGCATAATTGAGGATTTTACAAGCCTGGGGGTGTTTTTAAACTATCTGTGTACCAAAAGATTTTCCGCTCCTAGTAGTAGAGTACTCTGTCATCTTTATTCGGAATTAGGACGGTATGAGTCAGGCGTAGATTTCTGTTAAGTATACTCTTTCCAGAATACAACAATTTACCACGCTTCGTTTGAGTCTGTCTGTACATGTAGTCTTTCTATCCAGAAATATATGGAGAGGATGTTAGTACAGCTGGATATCCATGACTGCTGATGGTATTCGGCTAATGGCACAAGTAATTGCCACACAAGCCTGTCTCTGTATACTAAATAGCTTCGTTTGATCTACCACACTTACTCTTGAGGTATTTTTTTTTTCGGATTTGAATGATCCAGGAGCTGGATGGTCTTGATATTCTCAAATTGGTAAAGTCTTCTTGCATATAGTATTCCAGGTTTGCTAGTGGGTGTTTCGAAAATCAACCCATCAATTGTATTCTTTGACACATATCCAAGATTGCTCTTATCATATTTGAAACACTATATTCTTTGTTATTAATTGGTGATTAGATGCTGAAGGTGTTGGAAAAAATCACGTTCACATGTGCTGCTCTTGGACAATACGGTTCCTCTGTCAGCCAGCTTCTCATGAGGGAGAAGTGACGAGGCAACTTACTTCACAGAGACATTTCTAGTATACATAAGCGATTCTAAAATCACATGCTGGTAATGGACATTTCTCAATTAACCCTCATCGCCATCTTCTGTGTCACAAGCCAGACAAGCAAGACATTAGACGTAAGTTTGTTGATGTTTTCATAGTAACTTTGATTTGGTTTGATTAGATTAGATTTGATGAGATAGCTAATCGGCATATTCCCCTGTGAACTTTCAGATCTATTGTGTCCTTTGTGGCTCGGTTTATCGATAGCAATTTATCCGTCAGTTAATGCTTAACTACCAGTTATTTTGGAAAGGTCGGTTTATTAACAACAGGATAACTTTATCCGGCAGATAAATTGTCAAATATTTATCTGTCAGTTTCAACTGGCGGGATAGGTCGATATCTGGAAGTTGAGGTCTATTACATAACCTCACTTTTTCGATTTCGTTGCGGTGTTGTGTCAAATTTACTTGGGTTTTGAACAAAATAAAAAATGGAAAGTACTAGTACTACTAAAAAGAGAGGATGCAGCAGAGGAGAGAAATTGGCTTCTAAATATTGCAAATAAACATAAAAATGCAATAAGATATGAAAAAACGGATGGGGCAGCCTAGAAATCAAAAGAAGAAGCTTGGATCACCTACCTATCAGTTCGACACTCAAGTGAATACTCAATCAGTTCTAATATTGACAGAACAGTTTCTTTTGTCATCCTAAATCTTGCATGAAAATCCTGGTCCTCCCACTTTTCCAAGCTGTCCACTCTTTCCCTAACAGTATAAGGCCTTCTTTCGTACTCAAGAGCTTGCACAATATCCTCGTCCTCGTCGCTATCTAGAATGTAATCATTCAGAACGTCCATTTATCAACAACCACAAACTTTTAGATATTTGTTTAAATAAAGACAACTTTCACAATAGTTTTTTATGAACTATTTTGTCCACGACCACCTAATAATAAGTCAATATTTTACCTCCTAACTAAAGGTATATGGTACCCATATATCAACTGTCGTGAATTATGGTTCATAATACACTGTAGTGTATTATGGTTCATAATTCACGACTAGAGATGGGGGTACAATATGAAATAAACTATTAAATCTGTGTATTTTGTTCAGGAAATTTGTTTCTGACATATATCGTATCTATGAAATATTGTAATTTTTAGTATTGATACTTTTCATAACGATATTTTCTAATATTAAGTATTTTAAAACAATATATTTATAACGGTACGTTGTATTGATACTTTCTACACTCTACAGTATCGCCATCTCTATATATGTCAAATTATTTGAAGTAGCTGCCACAACATTTTGAGGTTAGTAATATGCCAAATCGCTACTGACTTTTATTTATTTGTAAATAAATTAAGTGTCGTGGACAAAGTATAGTATTCTACTCGCAATTCATGGCCATAATTCACTTGGGTGACTTGCGCCCCTCGCCTTCGGCTCGTGACGCAAACGTCACCCATCGTGAATTATGGCTATCATAAATTGCTCGTTTAATAATATACTATTATTATTCTGAAATATGACAGTACAGATTTTTATACAACACTCCAAACATGACAAATATATAAAAAGAGAGGGCGTAAACATTGAATACTAAATTTTTTATCATCCCTTCTCAATTTAAATGTTAAAACAAAAGTAAACATTGGAATTGTTAAATAACAAACATTAAACTCATTTTCCTAGGACATCTAACCTACACATCAAGAATTATTCTTTATTCAAAGGTTTTGTAAACATATCGGATACATTTTCATTTGTTGGAATATATTGTAACGTAATTTCTTTTTTCAGACATAACTCTTTTATAAAATGATATTTTATGTCGATATGTTTCGACCGTTTTGAATTTTCAAAGTTTTTAATTAGTGAAATAGCACTTAATTATCAATTTTCAATACAACTGATTCATAAACTTTGAATTCACTTAAAATACCTTTAAGGTTGATAATTTCTTGGGAGCATATTAGTTGTCATATTAGTTGTCATTTTCATAGCTTACTTTAATAAATTATCTTTTTCATATTTACAGTAATTACTAAAACTAAAATTTACAACATTTCATAACTCAAAAACGGTACAAGGTAGGGGTAACATATTATATATTTTTGAAATCAGAAAAAAAAGACAATTTCAAAAATGTGAAAATATACAGGGTGTCCCATTCAAAAAAGAGCTATTATTTTTTGTATCTACTTAAATTTGCACGCTACTGAACTTTTGATAAAATATTGAGAAAATTCAGCTGTAACAAAACAACTTTCATATGAGACTTTCTTTTCTAGAAGTAACAATAACGATGATAGGGGGTGGGTAATTTATAATGAATAACCCTGTACTTTTTCTTGGTTTTTCCAAAAATCTACTCAAGTAAGCAACAGAGAAGGAAATGTCTGGTCTTCTTACTAAGGAAAGGTACATTAAACTGCATATTAATCTTCGGTAAGGAACATTATTGATAATAGGTTCTTCTTCGTTGACTTGAAAGTTAACTTCCATTGGTGTTGCTACTTTTCTTGTTTCGGCCATCGAGAATTCCTCGAGTAACCTTGTTATCATTCTAGTTTGTGAGATTTTTAAACCTTTTTCGTTTTTACTGAATTCCATACCAAGAAAAGTTTTTACTTCTGTCATCTCTTTAATGTTAAATTCATTTCGCAAGTCTCTTAGTAGCTCTTGAACTTGGTTTTCTGGTCCTGTAATCAGCCCATCATCCACATATAATACCAGATAAACTTCGTCTTTAGTGTACAAACAATAGTCATAATCAGAACGCTTGAAATTCAGTTGCTTCATGACTTGGTTGAATTTTATATTCCAACACTTCGGAGCATTTCGCAATCCATAAAGTGCTCGATTGAGTTTTAGATATTTTGAATCTGTTTTTAAACCTTCCGGTGTCTTTATAAAAACATCAGTGTCCATAACCCCATTCAAAAATGCTGTGGGTACATCGATTTGATGTAGATTCCACCCTTTTTGCACTGAAACTGATAAAAGGGCTCGTATTGTTGGTAATCTACAGACTGGAGCATAGCTATCTTCATCTCCAGTGTTATAAGGCACTTGAAAACCTTTTGCAACTAATCGGGCTTCCTTTGTTCCATCTTTTTTAGTTTTGAATATCCATCTGGTGTCAATAGCACTCTGACCCACGGGCAATTCTGCAGTGTAACGTTATATTTGACCACTATCATTGTAATATTTAAATATCTACCGGACGGCGAGTAGCCAGTCCTTTTCTCCTATCAACATGTGATTCTCGTCGAAAACCTGTAGCACCGATCGCTTCAAAAGGCAAAATTTTTACATTTAATGTGTGACGAATAATCTACGTTGGTGAGGTTTCGTATACACTGATATTTGTCAAATATATCAATTCTTCTCTCCTATACAGAGAAAGAAATTAAGAACACACTACGAATATTTAAATTCTTTCTCGAAGCGGAGCATGTGAACAGGAGAGGAATATATAACGTATGTCGATTGCTCATCGCATGGTTCAATTTAATAGCGAGTAGTTAAAATAAGCTTTCTTTCTCCTGTGAACCATGAACCGATAAGGTCAAGAATTTTTAATTGTTTATCTTTATCTTTAACTTTATCTTTCCTAAAGTGCATTCAATGTGAATGCACTTACTGAGTACCTGAAATTACCTGAGTTACCTGAGACTTACTGAGTACCTGAAATTACCTGAGTTACCTGAGACTTACTAAGTACCTGGACTTGCCTGAGTTACCTGAGTTACCTGAGACTTACTAAGTACCTGGACTTGCCTGAGAATTTGTACCTGAAGTTACCTGAGACATACCTGAGACCACAAACAGTCTGGAACTTTGTACCTGCCATCAGACACGTGGAAATTCAAGGGAAGTAACCAGTGTACTAATTTTAAAACCAACGTGCTTCAACACAAAAAACCATCATTTTTTTTTATATTTCACTTACTATTTTTTATATTTTTAGTCATTATACAACTTGTAAATTTAACAACGTTGTTCATATTCCTTCCCTTCCAACATTTCCAGGTTTGTTGATAGAGAGTGGTGAGGTGAAGAACTAGTCGACTAATATTATTCAGGGTGGCGCCCACTTACCTTTGTTGATTAACTTTCATTACATTTCTTAACTTGATTTATTAACTTCTTAAACTCATTTCGTTTCTTAACTTCATTTATTATCTTATCAACTTCAATATAACTTCAATAACTTAAATAAAGTAGGATTACCCGCGAACCGGTAAGACTACTCCCTGAATTGATATTAGTTTGGTCTCCGAATTCACACCTGAGGTGCTCTCCACATTGAGTCGCCGTTGCAATTTATCTTGCCTTATTATTTTAAATAAATAAGAGGTAACAAAATTGGCGCCCAACGTGGGGCGCCTGTTTTACACATCATCTCTCTCATCAATAAATCTTGAAACTTGGAAGTTTGGACAGTAGTTGAAGCAAGTATCTTATTATTGTCGTACATATCTTTCACTTATCGTATTATCTATCTTTAAATCGTACACTTATCGTATCATATCGTTCACAGTTGAGTTTTTAATATTTTAGTTGGTTATCGTTTTAACAATATCTTATATCTATGTATTTTTATTATCTTATATCTTCACGTATCGTAACTATATATAGTAAATATGTCTTTCTTTATCTGAAAATTTACTTGTATCAATAACATAGTGAAAAGCTTAAGGATTCGTATATTCATTAATTAGTCAGTTCAATTATTTTTTAGTTAATTACCTGTTTATCGTTATCGTTCAGTGACCTTCAGTCGAAACATATTTTTGAATAGTTTGCTGTGGATTTGCTTCCAGTTTTTTTCGCGTTAATATATTTTTAACTTAATTCTCATTATCTCCTATTAGTAAATTTATCGAATTAGTTGTTATCGGAAATAATTGCCTTACTTTTGATTAAAGATTTAAAATCAAAATATCTTGAGTATGCAGTGGCGTACATGCATATTTTTTTTCGGTAATATTTTTGCCTTTTCTATATCTTCAGAGTATGTATCATAAGTACTTAAATTTTTTTTAGTATCTATGTGTTTTTTGACGTTTCGTTGAGCGATAAGAGATTTGTGAGGTATTTGTGTCTTATCGTATCTTTTTGTGTTTTTTGAGTATTTGAGATACCAAAAACGCTGTTCTATTGAGAACAACTTTCCGTGAATGTTTTAAATTTTCTGGATGTATCTAGCTTTATGCACCTTTGGAGTCTAGAATCTTTTGGAACAAAATTTTATGCACAAACATTTTCTGAAGTTCCTGCTTTATGCAAAATTTGGATTCGGATATGGTTGTAGCATTCCCTTATCGTTAGTATATTGAGAAATTATCTTTGTTTGCTTGGTAGCACTTTTATTCTCAATATATGATTTATCTTAGTCCCTTTATCTTTTGACACGAGTACAAATAACACATTGTTTTTTTTTGCACAACGAAATAACAAAAAATTATCTTTTTTAGTATTGAATGATACATAGAAAAACATTATTTTATCGTGGCATATTTCTCTACATTAGTTGATAACAGAACTAATTTTTTTCGTAAATTCTTTATCTTGAAATTCGATTTGCGTAACTTTAATTCAGTTTTTCGACAAAAAAACCATTTTCAATTGTATCTATCTCGTTAAGATGTTCAACATCTTGGGTAGTTGCTTTGTATCATATCGCTAGCACTGTCAAAATATTTGCTGTGTTTGTGTGATGATTTTTTTTAATGTTCTGCTTGCGCGATGACCAATGGCTACTGTGGATGCTAACTGGCAACCTCCCTGGTAGAACTTAGAAAAAATATCATCTAACTTTCCGGTGAAAATTTTTGACAGTCACTCTTTCAATTTTTGTCTCTCTTCTCTCTTAGTCAAATTTGTCGAAATTTTGTCTTTTTTTTTAATCTTTGGATTATATTTTATCACTATGTTTGACTTTGCTTTTCACTAGTTTATTTTTGTCTTAGGTACGTTTTTTCTTGTGAAATATGATGAAAAATTTCATATGAACGATTTGTGATGTGTGTTGGTGTCTCGAATATTTTTTTTATCTCTCTTATCGTAGAGATTTTCCTTTTCTCTGACTATAAATTTGATAATGACTTAACTTTCTTTCCCTACTGATTAGTAAAATAGAATTCGTGTTCTAGGATAAAAAGTAAAGTAATAATTATCTTCCTGGCCGGATGGAATTCTAATCTGAGAATTATAATAGAAAATCCGTTGGAAATTTTTAGAAAATTTTCAAATATTCAATAAATATTATAATTTTGTAAATTTAAAATGCATAGTCAAATTAAATTAAGTTTAATAAACCTGTTGGTGCACAAACATAAAGGTTATTAAATATTGGGTCTTCTTGATTTGAAGAAATTGTCGGATATACCCTAAGTATTCTTAAGGGTGATATTTAATCTTCATTATCTTATCTTAATTATCGTAGCTTACCTTAATTTACCTTAATTATCGTATCTTATCGTATCTAAGTGGACAAGGGATGAAACTTGTCTACTGTACTATAATATATTTTATAGTACTTATCTTTATCTTATCTTTGCAGGCAAATAATGTCTTGTCTGTATTTATATACCGAAAGGGTATATAAAATTTTTTTGGAAGACCATTGGCAATTTGACTTTGCAATTAGTTTAAATATTTGCTGATATATCATGGGATATCGAAAGTTATTATCTTAATTCATTATCTTAGTTATCAAATTTTTTTATTATCTTAACTATCTTGAAATTTTATTAAGTATCTTAAAGGTTTGAAATTTCAATTTTCTCAATTATCTTAAAATTTTCATTACCTCTTTGTTGAAAATTTTTAGTATTTTAATTGTTTTAAACATTTTTATCTACATTCTCGAGATATCAACTTACATTACAAAAATTATTTTTGCTTATCTACATTCATTACCTTACCTAATATCTTGTCTACTTCATTTTTTTTTGTATCTACTAGTTCATTACCCATCTCTATCTATAATCATTCCGAAAGATTGATTTAGATATTTCACTTATAGACATGGATTCAATTTGTCTATATTTTATTGCATCCCTTTTCCCTTTTTGATATTTTTTTGTTGGATTTCTCAGCAGTGGGTGTTGAAGGGCTCAGAGCGGTCTGGAATGTGTTTCAGGGTTCAGCGTCGGGGG
Source organism: Galerucella calmariensis (assembly GCA_910591675.1). Lineage (NCBI taxonomy): Eukaryota > Metazoa > Arthropoda > Insecta > Coleoptera > Chrysomelidae > Galerucella > Galerucella calmariensis. The sequence continues at coordinate 56,166 of CAJUYG010001265.1, forward strand.
GTTAATCAGCCTGGGAGACAGAGGTGGCTGAGGTCTGCTGTCATTAGTTAAATCTACTTGGGGGGTTAGCTACTGCGTTTGTGCCAACATGGCTCACATATCGCTCTGGGGATTTTCCAACAGTACTGTTGTGGGATGCCGTTGTAAGTCTCTTTTCCCTAAAATTTCAGCTTGACGGAAGCTATATTCTGTTAGGGGGTTAGATCGAGCCTCCTTGGACTTGTTGTATCAGCTTGTTCCAAAATTTTTTTTCCTTTTTTTTTGTTGTTCTTATTCTTTCATTTAGTTTATCGATCCTAGAAGCTTCTCTATTTAAGGAACGTTGTGTTGTATTGTCATGGTGTTTCAGGTTGGGATTTCGGCTGAAGCTGAGATTGAAGATCACGACGCGACTTAACATCTCTCGCGAGGTCCTTCTCATTAGGCGGAAGTCGTTTCCTTGATCAGTGATGCTGTGGTGGTGCACATATCCGACCAAAAATATGAGTCGTTTTAGATTGTTTTTTTTGTAGTTCATATCATATTATATTATGGTATAATATATTTGAAATTTTAGCTTGACAGGAGCTATATTCTGTTAGGGAGTGAAATTAACTTCCTTGGCTTCGCTCCAAAACTTATATTAGTAGTTTCTTTAGTTAATAATTTTTTTATTGGGTTTATTGGATAAATTTTTTTTTGTAATAGTAAGAAAGACGGACGTATATTGAATATAATAACACCTATGATAACCACATAATTTTTATGGATGATAATCAATGTATCTGGTGGGAAGTCTCATTTTTTCTCTTATCTTATCTCGTGACATTATCTTTGAGAACTCACAGATACAGTGATCTATCATCAAATCAAAGGTTGAATTAATTCCCTTAAATATTCAATTTTCTTATTGATTTGTATGTGGGTACCTGGTACTTATTCCTTTCTTCTCAAAATTTACCATTCAAAGTTTTATGTATCTTTCTTTTTTCTATTAATTAATTATTTGGTTTTTAAAATTGTTCCTTTTTCCTTCTTCAATTTGAAAATGTTTTTTTAATCAGTGTTTCACTTTCTTCTGATAACACATGGTAATAGTTGTTATGTGTTA
>CAJUYG010001266.1:106-21856 GCA_910591675.1 Galerucella calmariensis
TGTGTGTGTGTGTGTGTGTGTGTGTGTGTGTGTGTGTGTGTGTGTGTAGCAGGCAGTCTAGCGAGGTATTGACTCGGTGGGCTTCCTCTCTCCGGTTGGCAAGGTACTGACTTGTCAACAATCCCTCTCCTCGTTCAGCAGGATATTGACCTGTCTGAATTAACCTCTCCGCGCTGAAGGTATTGACTTCAGTGCAAATCCTGAACCGTTTATGTACGAAAGGTACTGACTACGTACGTACTACTGCGAAGTTCCTGTCCCTAAGGTACTGACTTAGGGATATTCTATCCTCACGAAAGGTACTGACTTTCGTAATCCTTTGAAAATCATGTCCCTTAGGTACTGACTAAGGGATATCCTATCCTCGTTGAAGGTATTGACTTCAGCGTATATCCAGAAAACCGATATAGAGCGGAAGGTATTGAATTAGGGATATTCCATTGTGTTTACTGTACGAACTGATAGACACTCCGCTGGTCGTAGTTTCACTAACAGAAGACGTCCCCTACGACGAAATTCCAGAAATAGGAGCTTTCATTTCAAATCAGTCGTTAAACCCACATATTTTTTTGTAAATAGTGACTGTATATAGTATATTTAAGAATAAACTTTTATTTTATATTGGAATCCTGTCTCTGACTGTACGCACCTACCCGGCAATATGTAACTACCCATACGGAGGGTTACAACTCACTACAACCTTACATCATTGTGCAATAGAGAATTTAAGCAGTATTCAAACTCGTGGAGTGAAATACAGAGTGTCCCATTCAAAAAGATGTAACTTTGATCTGGTACATCGTAGTGGAGCACGCTGTACAATTGCTACTGATTTTAAAATATGCGCCTTTAGATTGGCTACAATCTGTGAAAAAATTGTATTCGAATATACTGGACTTAATCTCACTAATGAATCACCCCGTATTAATACCATCCATACGCCCGGACGAATCGATCAAACTCAAAATGTCTTCGCTTTTAATGATTTAATCGGAAGTTTTTTCCAAAATAACAAAAACTAAAAAAGAAAAAATGTATAATGAAATTTTTTGACACAACTATTTTATATTGTTGAAACCTGGAGGCACCAACGGTTTCAGGTTATTTTAATTATATTAGTCGCTTAAGAAACCATTTTACAAAATGTTTTTATATTCTAAAAAAATTAAGAGTTGAAATAAACTTCTTTTGAAATATTCCATCATGTCAACTCATAGAGTATACTATTCCCTACAATATTGAATCCCACAATCTTCTTTGTGCGATCGAATCTAAAAAATTTTTAGACTGAAAACTGTTTCATACCACGTGCTCCAAGCCATCAGGAAAGAAGTCAATACTAGATTTACTTTAAAAACATCAAATCTAGTTACCCAAGCTTTTCAACATAACTTCATCTTTCGGCATAACATCCCGGGCTAATTCTTGTATGCTCGGCTCAATTAAATTGAACATGGCGAATACTTACTGGAGGTCTGTAATGTAGTTCTGAAACTGATGAAGATCTTACCTGGAAAGGAATATATTTTGATAGAGACAAATATCATTACAACTTTTCTAAAAACAGTTATTTTAATACATCTCAATTTAATACATGGAGTTTACATACCATCCCAGAGATCTGCAATAGTAAAAGTTGAGTATTACTCGGAGGAGACAAGAGGGTATTTATGTTCCTGATAATCCGAATGGAAAAATCAATATAAATGAAGTTTGAAGTTTCTGCAACCTAACTAAATATTGCTACATTGTTTTGAAGCGATCATAATGAATAGGCAAGGTATATTGTTAATTGCAATAAATAATTAATTTAACAAAAATTAGGTTATTTGTAAAAACAACGGGTGACAAACGTGTGCTATGAATGTTGCTCAGAAACAGTTGCTTGGGTCTTTGGCCGTTTGCAACGTTACAACCGGTGCATTTCCAACTTCACAAAAATGAAGTATTCCACAACTGCTGTTTCTATTATTTCATCCATTTGAACAATCTGCCCCAAATTGCAAGGTTGCAGGTTGTTTTTTTTTTGCAGCATTGATTTGCTTATTGTAGATGGAACGCGAACGAAAGCATCCAATCGTGATAACAAAAAAATTCAAATCGACCAATAGCATCAAAATTACACTGATAATTTTTTACCAATCAAACTACTTAATTTTAAGCCATGTGTCAAATTTCATCCAATCACCTCTGGATTAGAGCGACGACCCAGCACTGTAGTGGAGTAAGTTTGATGCGATAATTACAGTCAAGCAAGTTCGGACATGGTATTACTTGGATGGGTGATCAAGCCAGGGAAAACAATCGTATAGGGCCTGTACAGCCTGCAGCGGACTAGCATATCACAGCTCGCACTAATGAGCACGAGGTATAATGTAGATATGCCGTCTTTCGGAGGAGACGTAAAGCCGAGGTCCCGAGTGTCCCATGTATTTTGGGCTCGTTAAAGAACGCAACCACTGGTTGGAACACTAATGGGTTCGCCAAAATTTCCGGTTAGGGGTAGAGTGCTCCCGGCGTCGGTGATTAGCTTCAGTCGCAGAAATAGACCGAGGATAAATAACAGAATAAAAAAAACCTCTGGATTACAGCGATTATTTTTTTCGTATAATTCTCAACCAATTAGAACAATCAATTTAGTTAAGTTACCTCGTATAATTTCGATATTAAAAATCAATTAAACGTCAAACTGGTTTAGAAATGTCGCAAAGATTCAAATAATTCACCAATTGTACTTTTCACAACTGTAGTTTTAAATTAGTATATTAAAGTATAAGTGAATATTAAGGTCTTTAAAACACACGCCGTCGTGCTCGAAATAGAGCAAGTGTTTTAAAGACCAGTTATCCACGAATACTTTACGCTATTTTTTTTATTGGTGCACTTTGAAATTATAAATACTGGTCGATAACTACTACAACAACAAGAAATGGAAATCATGAATGTAATTAAGAACTAAATGTCAAATGGTTGAATTCGTGATATATATGATGTGTACCTTGCATTGTCATGGAAATGGGAAAAGCATAAACTATTTTGTATTTTGATGGAAGTTCAACGTTATTAAGCTCTGTGGATGTCAATAGTATTAATTTAAATACCATTTCCTAAGATTTGAAAAATCGAAATATTCATATTTCAAACAATACCAACGGCACTTTCCATTTTAATTTATAAGTTAAATATTGTTCGAATGAAAGCTTTGACGTTACAAACTACTCCTGTCAGATCAATGATGAAAAAATTGTCATTTAGACATGATTTAGACCATAGATTTAGACTTAGTTTCTCGAGTTGTTGATGTTGCCACGGTAACTTTAAAACACGCGCGTGCTAAAAAGTTCGATTTAAACACGTTGAGGCGTGCTTTAAATAGGTAAAATGGTTCACCAATAAAAAAAATGAATGATATTTGTTTGATTAAAACTAATAAATTTTGTATTGAAAATTATTAAACGTCAGATTGACAGTCAATTTTTTTATATCTACAAAGTAAAAAATCATCTTATCGAATACTCCTCGGGCCTTGATAAGTACTCAAAATTTTGTCATAGAGAATCCTTGAAGCGTTAGATCACGGTAAACATACCGATCCTCATCGACTCGAATTCGCGATGTCGGTCGGTGAAAAGGTATACAGAATGCCGCACATGCGACTTACCGACGGCTGTCAATAACTGAGTCTTACAGATACCAATTTCTCTCCGAAACGAGTTATAGAATAGCGCTCCTGGGGGTATTACTACTGAATATAGTAACCAATCAAATTACTTAATCTTAAGTCATGTGTCAAATTGCATCCAATCACTTCTGGATTACAGCGATAATACCCTACATGAGGTGTTTTCAGTTTGGTGTTTTTTGATTAAAAACTATTTAAACGTCAAACTGACAACAGGTTTAAAAATGTCGCTGAGATTTGGTACTTACTGCATCTAACGATTCAATTATTAATTTACCAATAATTGTACTTTCCACAACTGTAGTTTTAAATAAAAATGAATAATATTTGTTCGATTAAAACTAATGAATTTGGTATTGAAAATTATTAAACGTCAGATTGACAATCAATTTTTTGATATCTACAAAGTAAAAAATTATATCATCGAATACTCCTCGGGTCTTGATAAATACTCAAAATTTTGTCACAGAGAATCCTTCTAGCGAGTTGCTCAAGGATAATAGCCCTCGGCCTGCGGCCTTGGGCTATTATCAAGCTTTCAGCATTCTGCATGACAAAATTATCTCGGTATTATCAAGACCCTAGGGGATGCACCTTTTATCGATGTCAAAGTGACAATAAAATTTCCAGGTATATGACATTTTAACATTGGAGTTAATTTATCAGCTATAATATACCAAGGACATTGATAATTTGCGATAATTATGTCATAGATGCCGAAAGCGGGATGCTTGGTAACAACCCGACGCCGAAGGCGGGGGGTTGTTACCTTAAAGCAACATGCTTGAGGAAGTTATGTCAAAATTATTAAAATTTATCAATGTTCGAGATTTATTCGGTAAGATAATTTTTTTATGCAAATAAATACTTTGAGGAGTATTAGCCTCTATTAATTGGTCGATTCAATAATCATTTTTGTTTCCAAATCTTGGAAGCGACATTTTTTTATTTTTCATAACTATCAGATTGTTACTGATTCACATAAAATATATTCAAATTGCCTTGGAAACTCTAAGACATAAACGATAAGAGCCCATGGGGTTCTCATCAGTGTAATTGATTGCTAATTGGCTATTTTTGAACACGTGACTAAAAATACACAGTTTTAATAGGTTCAAATGTCTAATAAAAAATTATCGCGTAAAATGTAAACATTATCAAATAGTCGTAGACAAAAGTGGTGCTTCAGTATTTTTTATTAAAAAAAAAATAAAACAATAACCCAATACCGTACAGTGTGTCTAATATCAGTTTTTAAATAATATAATAATGGCAGGAACATTTATTTTCCAAATGAGCAACACTATTTTACAGGTATTTATATCTAGTTATTGAAACTCTTGCAATTGCACATGTAGTTATTGTAACTAATTTGGGAATTTTGGATTCTTTCACCATAGAAAATTATAATTTTTGATTTCTTTCTTATTCGTGCAATGAAAATATAACCATTGCTTATATTACGATTGATAATTTTTGGCCAAAATAATCACACTCACAAATTATTTTGTTCATTTTGTTGGATGTTCTCTCGCTTAGCAAACAATATAATATTTCTAGATATAAACTCAATAACAGTTTTAATTGAATAGAAGAAACAATGTAAATTCTGGATTCACTGGATATAAAATTTCTAAATTAACTTTTTCGTCACGGAGCAACTGAAGTGGTTGAATTGAAAAGACGTTAACAGAATATAACAGCATTCAAAATAAATATCAATCGAAAAATATTTTAAAACGGAAAATTTCAAAGTCAGTATCGTTTGTATTTGTATGTATCTATGGATTTTTTTCTTTTTGTCTCAGTTGAATAACCGCATCTAAAAACTTGAAGAGCTCACTTTATATTCATTGAATCTGTAATCACGTTTTGTATTTAAATGTTAGGGCTTTTATATCTGTGCGCTTAGATCGGTTTGAAAATAGGTAGAGTTTAATTATTAGTAAAAAGTTCTTAAAATTGTCTAAAATGCCATCGTCTTGTAGTGTTGTTCAGTGTGAAATTCAAAGAACAAGAGGATATTTTCACTCAAAGCAAAATTTTACTCATCACCTTTAAGAGTTTTGTCATAAATTTAGACACAACCCTTGTTGCAATTTAAAAACAAACTAGTTTGAATGCTTACGTTAGCGGGCTGTCTCTTGTTAAGGCGACGGAAATATTAAACCAGAGGCATAGCGTAGGCATCCAAGCAAGCCTGTTTTTAAATTGCAATAACTTTCCCACCGGATGAGAAGGTTACATCGGAAAAGAAGAATGGCAATGGGCTTAATATTTCCGTCGCTTTAACAACAGATAGCATAACAAGAGGCAGCCCGCGAACGTAAGCATCCAAACTAGCCTGTTTTTAGATCCCAACATTCTTCCCACTGGCTGAGAAGGTTACATCAGAAAAGGATAATGGCTATGGGCATATCTTTCCGTCGCTTCTGAACAGATAGTGATAGCATGACAAGAGACAGTCCGCAAACGTAAGCATCCAAACAAGCCTGTTTTTAAATTGCTCTTATTTCAAAAATTGACAGTTTTATAATATAACAGCTTAGAGTCTCGAAATTTTATTGGAAAATCCATTCACTTATCTACTAATTGTTTCTTCAATAACCATCGCGTGCACATATGTGTATGAAAATGAAAATGTAGGTTGTTTCGACACCACCTAGGGGACTAATAATGGAAATTGCCACGTTACTAAAACTGGATGTCAAATCTAATACATATGCGCTATTGTGAACTACCTACTTTGTATGTTAATTTAATCACCATAATCACCCAGGGTATTTTTTTAACGGAATAACACCCCTGTTTCCTTGTTTTTTCTGATACGTATACATGGCCGGTAAACCATGCGAACATTAGTTGGTTGTATTATTTTATGGAGGGAATATGATTGTCGGTAATTGATGTTGATTAATCATGGGACTTTTTATAAAACTGCCAACACACATTATCTGTATTTAGATCTTTGGAATGTGAGCCTCCAAAAAAATTGGACATTAAAATACAATCTTAAAAATAATTTTAAAAAAAAGTTATTCTCGAGGGGCTTCCAATACTATCCATGATATAAGTATCTTAAGTATCATCTACTTTTGTTTTTTGAATAATAGTAACATTTATAAGAATTTTATAGCCTTTATTGCTCAGTAGGTATATAGATTTCAATGATCAACTATCCACACCACGTAATTCTGAAGGCGTCACTTTTAAGAAAAAATGAAAAAACACTTCAAAAATCATATAAAGGGGGACGTATTTTTGTTCATATGTAGACGTTATAACTTCAATGCCCTTCCCCTATGGCCAGCCCTTCCAATTTTTTGAATGGAACACCCTTCACATTATTGCATTGTTGGAATCTCTACAGGAGGATTACAAAAATGTGAATGTAAAAGTCAGTTGGGAGTTACGGATAATTCCAATTTACGAACAGTATAGTATATTAAGTATCAAGAACGGTAAGGGTTGTTTACCGGTATTACCGGTATTACCCTTAACGTTCGAAATGCTTATACCATTTTTTGCGCGATCGTATAGAAATAAGCTTCGAATAAAATAATTTAAATTTCTTCGGAATGAACGGAATGTCAAAAGTGACATACATACTTCTCGATCAGTTCAAAATATAATTAGCACTTTGGTGAAATTGTTTTCATGCTATTTATCACTTTTTATATTGTTCTGTTCGATTCTGTTCATTAAAAAAAAGATTAATCTTCTTATTTTCTTTAGGACCACTTGGATGTATGTAGTGCTAAGACGTAGGTAAGTAATTTACTTACCGACGTCTGAACGGTAAGTAAATCACTCACCGACGTGTTAGATTTAGAAACCAGTAAACAGCAAACAGACAACCGATGCTGTAAATAAACAAAAAAGATCGATCGCGCAAAAACATTTTAATTCCTAACAAATTAGCCAAGCAATACTTACCTAACTATTTTTTAAGCTATTGACTTCCATTAGTTTCCATACAAAGAAATAATCGAGCCTTAAATGAGTTTCACACATTATGTAATATTTCTGGGGTTATTCGACGTTTGACGTTTGTAACAGTACTTGGATAGAACAAGCACCACCAAAATTCATATAGTAGTACCTACTGAACCAGAATAGGTGAACATGTACAGCCGGGATGTTGGTTGGACTCTTCACTTGGCGCTGTAGACTTAACAAACACATACATAACATCGTATTAGCAGATTCTGCTGAGAAAATAAGTGAACCTCAGCACATAATATACAGACTGGGGTAATGAGAGCACAGTACGAGATCTTGGTTAAGAGGCCAATATGAGCACATAAGTCCCATATTAATCTAATTTACTGACAGTATAGTTCATTATTGTGGGGCTATGAAAGGACGCATGACCGTCAATTGATGGCGCGCATATCTTCTTGCATCGCATAGGTTCTTTTTTTGGAAGAAATTCAATCGAATATCTAGTTGGAAATAATCGAGAAGTTTCCATTGCCTCTGGCATCGTATTCATTAGGAACCAACCAGCAGATTGAGACGGTGGAGGAAGTGATATAAAGTGTTCATAATTTGATATTATATTATACATCGACAGAAACGACTGAAACCGTGAAGTCAGACAAAAAATACAAAAACTTCCGCTGGAAAAAATAATAAATGAATAACAACATTCTGATGGAAAAACATGAGAATTTTTTTACTTGGCCACACAGCAGTCTTGCCTTCAAGTATAAATTAGATCGGTGTGCTAAATAAATTTGGTTAGTAATGAGAGGGTACAAGTAAATCACCAGAATGAGCTTTCAAAATAAATCAACGTATATCAGTTTTGAGCAAAAAATGATTTTTACACAAAGAAATAACAACTAACAAACAAAACTAAACATAAATTGAACGGAAATACCTTCGTAGAAGCATTCGATTCGCTCGATTTAAATAAAGCAGTTTTCTGCACAAAAACGTGTCTTCCTATTTACTTTGAAAAATGTGGATGGAACTGCTACATCTCATGTTACGTACAATTTTCCAGTTTACCAACTAGCAACTTCAGAGACGAACTAAGCAATAACTATGAAGACGGTTTACAAATGAAAAACTAAAAAGAAATAATTGCTATTTTTACGTTTCTAGACTATATTTAAATGTGTACGTGGTGAAAAAGTGTAAAAGAAAATTCTTTCATTTCAAAAATTCGCTACATTTCACTGAAAACCTAATAAATAGTACTGATTAATTTTCAATAATGTCAAAAAAAACATGAATGTCAATGAAGGAAATGTTCAAAATACTCGCCGCGAATGTTTTGGTAACTGCTAACTAATAATCTAGTACCTATAGGAATTTCTTCTAGCGTTAATCAACAACGTGATTGATCTATTTGCAAGCTTAATTCGTCTTTTTAAGTTGAAGGGTTCAGTTTTGTATATACTTTTGACATATTACCACAAAAAGTAGTCTTATGGCGTCAGATCAGAAGATCGTGCAAGCCATTCTATCGATCGGATTTGGAAAAATTTGGTTCAAGTACTTTCGGACACTGATTTGGTAATGGGGCGGTGCTCCATTTTGCTGAATCCATATTGTATTGACGGGAACTTGTGGGTTTGCTGGATCAGGATATAAGTTTGCCAAAGTTGGCAATACATTATTCTAGAGCAGTTATAAATTTCTTTATTCAAGTTGCCGTCAATAAAAAAGGCACCTACGATATAGGATTCCCAACAATTCTTGTTCGAACATTAACTCATCCACTGAGAATTCTCATTAAGGCAATAGCGGCAATTTCGACGATTAACATGACCGTGAAATTTAAATGTGTTCTCATCAGTACAAAACATCTTATAACTGGATCACATTGTTATATAACAATGCCATCATTTGTACACAAAAATACGTTATTAAAACTTAAGAATAATATAAAACTTTTTATCATCACTGCATTGGCAGTTAATTTTTTCATCTGTCTTACATGATCAAGCTCGCTATTTTACTTTGCCAATTGTTCCTTGAGATACAGGCGGCTAATTTGGAAATTTTTCGTGAAATAAGCTGTCGCATGTTATCTCTATAACCAATTATTTGTAGAATGGTCATTTTGTGCATTTTTCTGATATTATTACGTACAGTAAACGAAATTCAAACGACAATAGCACTGACACTGATCACTACTGTCATGCAGGCAGAGAACAAGTTGCTAAGGCTATTAGTTTTATACGAAAATGAACAAATTGTTTTTGTATTCTTTTATTTCATATCAGTAAAAAGGAACACAGGAATGGTTTTTGCTTACTTTCCCAATATCAAGAGTTAAATGGAAAATAAGTGTTGAGTGTAATGTAGCGAGTTTGTGAAATAAAATAATATTCTTTTCTTAATGTTAAGTTGGACACTTTACATAAATTATGTGTAGAATTTTCTGAAGAATCCAAGAAATTAATAATATACAGGGAGTTGCGTTTAAAATGAAAAGTTGGTATTGGCCACGACACATTTTCGAATAAATGCGCCTTAAAAATCAAAATCGACGTGTCCAAGCGCTTTTCCTAGCACGTCATCATTTATTCGTCAAAAGGTTAACGTCACGCGTTTTTAATCAGTATTTGATTTAAAGCGGGAGAAAAATAGTATATCTTCCCCCCTTGAGAGAAGCGGGTCGTTATAGACTTGTCGGAGCCTCTTTAGCTAAGATTGAAAGGATTCATGATTTTTGAGCTCAGGTAGTGATGAGCAAAGCAGGGATCCTAACGGGACAGTCGATTGAATGGGCACCTGAAAAAGCTCAAAATACTTGCAAATTACAAAGCAATTCAGAATCCTAGGACCCAACACCTAGGAGAATACTGGATGAAGAGTGACATTTACCTTAATCAAAGACTGCAGATATTCTAAAATTTCTTCGGGAAATATGACTAAAGGATCTACTAGTCTCTGAGACTTTCCTCACTAGCTGATCGAGGATCAATAAACCTTTCATTTTATATAAACCTGAATATAAAGAGACCAACAAAAACGTGTTTTTCCACTTCTCACAGGAAAACACTTCGAAGAGAAAACAAGGTAGTGTTTCAAATAATATTAACAGAAAACAGAAAAAATATATAAGCAGTATAAAATATATCCACTATAAGTTCAATACACTGTGGCTCAAACGTTGCAAAGTGTTATTAACAAACATTCGAAGACTTTCGACCATGACATACCAGAATAGCAGAAAACAAAGCTTGAAGCGTGGATAAATAATAAACCTATGTTTGAGATGTGACACAAAAATCAATTATCAAGAAAATTCAAAAGAACGGATATTCACGCGAGAAGATTTAACTGTAATCAGAAATAAATGTCTCACTTTCCGATAAATCTTTTGATTTTCAGCATGTGGAAGATGAACTTGAGTCACTAAAAGCCAACTCATCACCTGACCCGGACAATTTGCCGATGCTCTATGTCATAATGAATATTTCTTTCGACTCACACAGTATTGTCCTAGGTTATGGAGTGCATTGTATGTTTTTTCGGTCAGCTGCGCATAATGATGTTTCTTCTATATTGGATTTCCGTGTAACTGATGCAGTACTTTTCACCAAACACATCGCAGTGCAGGCTTAAAAATATCATCTTTCGTCAAAGATAATAAAGCCAATACAGCTTTATAAAGTGGATTAAGACAAGAACGTTCAATGGGAGCAATTCTGTAAGCAAATGTTAAATTTTGACGCACAGTTAAAAATAAGACAATCTGCTAACCCATTTTTGCTAGTCCGTATGCATATCGAGCTTTAAAGTATTAACGGAAAACTCTTTATTGGATACCATACATGTTGAAATTTGAATCATATTCTTGACTATGTATAGATTAAAACATTTATAATAGCGGAAACTTTGTCAAATATAACGGCGTACCGTTAATTTTCAACCACTTCTTATGGAATTGACCCTAATGAACGCTTACTATTGAATGAAATTTTAGACTATTTATTTGAAATTTTTCGCCAAATCCAACTCTGTTTTGCAATAAAATGGAATTCTTTTCACAGGAACAGCTAGCTCACTGACACTAGCGAAATTGTGAAATGGATATCACAGGAGTTTGATTACTTTCCTACCAGCAGTGAAAGACGTTATATTTATTTATAAAACTCGCTTCAGTCCAACAGTAACGCTGTATTTTCCCGGTAGTATTTGATACAACAGTGTATCTTATTCTTGCTCTTAGTATAGTTTTGTTAGTCATTGAATCACCATTCTCAAGGGTCTAAATTAAGGAAAAATCTGATTTATTTATAAAGCTGGATTTATAAACTCTGTTGTTCCCTTGGTTTGTTGCTCGCTGTGTTCTCCATGCCGCTGGCGTTTCGTTATTCACATGCAGTTGTTCCCCAGTGGACTGATTTTTAAGGGTTTTTCGTTCTTGGAGATGTTGAAATTTCATTGGTCATAAAGGTGACGCATGTCATATGACAGAAAAATTGACGTGACAGATGTTATTATTTTTTTGTTATTGATTTGGTTTTTGTAACAATATATCAGGAAAGTAAAATAGCAATCAGATTTGACAGCAAATATATTATCCAAATATGTGGAGTCTGATAGGATTGACACATCGGTACCAAGTCACGTGGCAATAATTTCAGTTTTCATTAGCGAAACTGCAAATCATGAATAACAAGATATAAAATTTGGTTAATTAAGAGCAGCGACGAAAGACAACAACTGTTTATAAACGCATGTTGTATTAATGTTCTATTTTGGAGCAGCGATAATCACGAACAACGAATAATGAACAACAAAGTATAAAAAAGTTAAAGGTAAAATAGAGAAATATAAAGCTAGATAGAACGATTATTGAAGTTGGGGACTACCGAGCTGTACCACTTTCTTGAGGGGTAAATTTCCGCTTGAAAAATACTTGGGGTTTTTCGCAAGCTTTCAGAGTGTTTGGTTCCTGGGTCGAACACTCCTATCCCAGTTCCTTCTATTGTTTTTGAGCCGTCTGGCATTCTTTCCAAGTCTGGTAATGGTATTTGGATCCCAGTTCTCCTTGTTGCTTAACTCCGTAGCGAATTTCTTTGAAAAGTTTTTCATCATACCGACTTGTGGCATATCCCAGGTTGTCTGATTTCTAAGACGTTAAGAGGTGGTTTTTTATAATGAGTTCCTCTCTACTTCTCTCTGTATCTTGTTCTTTCTGCAACACTTTCCACCCACCACTATATGTAGTGGTGTGAGTTTGAGAATCACAATGGCTGCCGTTGGGCATGTTCTCATTGCTCCTGTAATGCATATACAGGCTAGTCATTGAATTTTGGAGAGCTTTTCTCTCTTCGTTAATGGGTTAGTTCTACTACTCCACGCAATGGCTCCATAAGTGTTAATTGGTCTCACTATGGTAGTATACGTCCTTAGCTTAGGATTTTTGGGTTGCAACCCCAGTTTGAACTTTAAAGTTACTTAGAAGATAAGTAATATTAGCGTGGCTAATGGTTTTGAGGATACAATTTTGACATTATAAACAGAAGTGAAGTTGAAACCTATAAGGTAAATGTAACTATGAATTTTACAGATTTGGTTCCAGAATAGCAAATTTTACAAATCTGTAAAGGTTCAAGTTGCAGATTCTATATCTTACAGATTCTGTAGCTCAGAATCCCACCATTAGTTCTGTGATAAACAATAAATTGGTTTATATTTTCAAGTTATTGTTTTTTAAGCTTTTGGATTAATGGATATATGGCTTCCTATCAAAATCCTATACTCTTGAACCAAGATAGATTTGGTCTTCAATCAAAATAAAATATTTTGAGCACAATAGTATATGCTCTATGACCAAGAAAGATTTCCTTTTAAAGCAAGTTCCAAGGTTCTCATGTCAAGAGAGTTGTTTTTTGTTAAGAATCTAGGCCTTGCCCCAATAAATATTTGCTACCAAAGCAAGTTCTAAGATTCTTATGTCAAGAGAGTTGTTTTTGGCTCTAGTTCTAAGGCATTATCCCAAAAAGTGGATTCTTTGGAACAAAATATTTAGGTTTTGTATCAAGAAATATCTAACATACCTACTAGTTTGAAGCTAAGACTGTAAGGACTTTGAACAAATAGATTAAGTTCTTCCGTGAAGAAATTTTAGAAACTTATGAAAAGACATTTAATCTTTTGGCTGAAGAAAACTCGCTCTTGGACCTATTCAATTCCAATTCTTTTGGCCAAAGTTATAATATTTTCTTCCAAGAGTTTATTTTTTTCAGTGCAAGAGAATAGAACAAAATTTTTGTTTAAAAAAGGTTAAAAAAGAATCACTAGAAATTTTCACCTCCACCGATATTTTTTTTACAATATATGCATAAATGAACTCCTCCATTCTCAATACAAATATTGAATGATGACTATTAAAAACTAAGTTGTCAATACGGTTCTTCTGTTTCATATTGAAATCATTGTTGTCCATTTTTTGTACCCCATTATAATAGTGAGAATCTACTATCAAAATAACAACAGTGATATATTTTTTTATACAGTAACAAAGAGTCAACTGAACCACCAGTTTCGCCACCTTTTATCAAAGTCAGTCCGATTAGCGGTATTCGCTTGTCTTTGGCGGTTCGTTACGAGATTGCACTAACCAAACAACCAAAAGGTCTTTGAACTAACCGTTAATCAGCGGACGTATCGCAAAATTATTAGCGCCATGGGGGCGAGCAGAACAGTCGGCAGTGGAATAGAGAGGTTGAGTCGCAGTCGCCTGGGTCACGCACCCGTCAAAATAACTGACGATCGAGTGAAATGGCGACACGGAAAATGGAGAAAAAGACAGTGGCGCAACCGAAGAAATAATTATACCTATGTATGGCGGAATACTTGATCAACAAACATGTTTTCTTATTTAAAATTAGAGATCAGTGCAACAACATCAGAGATACATTCTGGCCACAAGTACAATCTGTGTCAACATTTGAAAATTTTGTTATAAGTATAGTCTGATACGGGGTGTTTTCTTGGAAAGATGACCAATTCAAACTGTAGATACACATCACTTTGGTGGTTCCAACAAACAACCTATATTTAATGTGTCTTCTACACTTTATCATTGAGATACAGAGTGTTTTATTAATTTACTCCATTTCCATCGATCCTCATAACTTTCGGATTATTCTGATTCGACATTTGGTACACGCAATAACCATTACCTGGAAATTCCATTAAATATAGTCCAGGTCCTGCTTGACAGAAAATGTAAAAACTCGTTTTTCCTAAATACAACACTCTGTTTATCGAATTTTTTATAACTACTTTTTATAATTGGAAAGAGCATGAAAAATTGAATCTACTCGCTAGATCTCCAATTTTCCGCAGACAACTCTATTATCAAAATTTTACCGTCAAAGTTATAATTTATGAAAGTTTCAGGTAACGATATCCGAGAGTTCTATAAAATGTTTAGCTTGAAATGAATTCTACTTTAACGTTTCTTGAGAAGCATCCTAGAAATTCAATTGAGTTTTTATGTTAACGATTATACATCACTGAAAAATGCGTACTTAGGACATACTCATTCAATATGTTTCAAATATTTAGAACACCCAGTATAAATATATCCAGGTATTTGGAAATCATTCAAGTATATAGCTTGAGAACGATGTGCGTAGGTCGGCAAATCCAATCGATAAGATGATACGATTTAAAACGAAGCATCAGCAATAATGCGAAATAAACACATTTTTGAAGATGTGTTTTACCTATCAGATACATATGAAGCTACATAGACACATGAACATGAAATATTGTAGAAGTAAAGAATTTTATATGTTTAACACTATAGGACCCGACAGTCGTTGTCCTGTTGAGTCAACATATAATATCACATAAACATTGTTTCCATTATATATCTGCTACATTATTTCCTGTCTGTCTGGCTGCCATCCAGGTACTTACTAAAACACTTATAAAAATGGGCCCATACGTTTGGGAGTTGTTCAGTATGAACCCGATTGCAGCGCCACCTACCGGGACCAATTATGACTATAAGCCATCCAGTTACTCACTTAACCACACCTACAATTTTATCAAAATCGGCACATCCGTTTAGTTCAGGTGTTCAGTATGAACCCGATTGCAGTGCTACCGACCGGAACCAATTATTGTGAAAGGAAGTCAAAAGTCGAGGTCAACAACCTTCCGAGAACGCACAGGGACGGGTTCAGGGGTTGTCGGCGAATGCAATCTTGATGTTAAAGTGATTTAAACGAGTTTTGAAGTTTTTTCCAAGCCGGACCTGGATTATCTTTTCAGTGATCCATTGATGGAGTGTTTAGGTAATGGTTATTACGTGTACTAAGTTTCAAAATAATTTCGAGGGCTATAAGAAAGGTATGAATTCCGAAAGAAATAGGTCAAAGTTAGACACTTTCCCGAAGAAATACCCAGTATCGTGTTTCGCCAGGCCCTAAATTTCAGACATGTATCAATATTTCGGAAAACATCGATAAAATTCATCAGAAATGCTAGATGAATCATATTTGCCTGATCTGCAGTTGTGTGTTTTCACAAATGTACTAATTTGTCAATTTTAACATTTCATTTTGGACTTTTTCCTTTCCTTTAAATTATTGGAACTGTATGAAACATTGTTGTTCATTTACAAAAATAATGGACACAAAATTTTCATTCTTTTTTAAAGCTTCTAAAATAGTTTATTAAAGTATAAGTGGATATTAATTTGTATTTTGTTAGAAGTTCAACCTTATTGAGTTCTGTGAATGCCAATAGTATTAATTTAAATACCATTTCCCAAGATTTGAAAAATCGAAATATTAATATTTCAAACAATACCAACGACACTTTCCATTTTAATTTATAAATTTGACATCGTTAAATAAAAGTTTTGACGTTACAAACTACTCCTTCCAGATCAATAATAAAAAAATTGTCATTTAGACATGATTTTTAGACCATAGATTTAGACTTCGTTTCTCGAGTTTTTAATGTTGTTTAATGTTGCCCTTTAAAACACGCGCGTTTTTTAAAGTTCGATTTAAACACGCTGAGGCGTGCTTTAAATAGGTAAAATGGTTCACCAATAAAAAAAATAATTTTCAAATAAACATATGATCATTCTTTAATCACTTACTGTTCAGTCACCCTCCAATCATCCTTCCATCATATTTTAATAATCCTTTCATCATCCTTCAGTTATCCTTTTATCATCTCTCAATATCTCCTCCATTTTACTGCAATAATTCCATTATCATCCAGTAATAATTCTACACACACCTTTCCATTATCCCCCAATGATATTTTCATTTATTTCATTATTTTATCCTTTTATCACTTTCATTATATCCGATTCTCCTTTCATCGTTTCATCACCCTTCAATCGTATTT
This sequence comes from Galerucella calmariensis, assembly GCA_910591675.1. Taxonomy (NCBI): domain Eukaryota; kingdom Metazoa; phylum Arthropoda; class Insecta; order Coleoptera; family Chrysomelidae; genus Galerucella; species Galerucella calmariensis. The sequence goes on from CAJUYG010001266.1 coordinate 17,142, forward strand.
CGAACATTATTTAATATTCCTTTCATTGTCGCCTTGACAACATTTCCTCAATCTTTTAAACTTTTTCCTCTCATCCCTCAATCAGTCCAATATCATACTTCAATCAACCCTTTGGTGTATTATATAATCGTACTTTTATACTTCATACTTCAATAATTTTGCCGTGTATCTTTTTTTCATTTCTCGCTTTTCGCAACTTCCACTCGCTCTCCAAATATCACTTAATACTAGTTTTATCATCATTTTAACAATTTTCCCCCATTCTTTCTCCCAACCAAATTCCAATATTCAAAACACTTTTCAATCATCCTTCAATATCCCTTTCAGCTTATTTCAATTATTTCATCATCCATAAATAATCCTTTTATCAATATTTCATTATTCTCCAATCACCCTTTTATTCTCTTATCCTATCCTTATATTTCAATCACTCTTTGGACTTTCTATATTTCTTTTATCAAACTTTCATTCTTATTGTATACTTTTTCTCTTTATAATTTTTTCCTTCAGTCATTTTTCCATTTTATTGATCTTGAACTTCCATTCGTCTATCATTAAGTCCTTATACTTTCATCCAGTTCTCGCAGAAGCAGAGTATGTGAGTAGGTGTTTCATCATAGAGTTCACATTTCCTGCTTATAGGTTCACTAACCTTGTTCATTTTGTGCAGATGTTTCCTCAGGGTGCAGTGTCCAGTAACTGGGTTAGTAACTGTCTTCAAATGTTTCTTAACCAGTTTCAATAGCCTGGCTGAGAGTTCCTTGTCTACCTCGCTCAGTAGACTCTTTGTATGGAGGTGCCCTTGTGTCGACCTCCATTTGAGTTGGTGTTCCCTTATAGCCAGTTCCCGTCCCCTCTTATGCAATCTGTTGTGTTCCCACAAAACGGTTCGGACCTATGTTCCTTTAGAACCTCCTTTAGCTAACTTGTCTGCCATTTCATAACCTGCAATCTCCTCATGTGCCAGCACCCATATCAGAGACGCTTAAAGGATTCTTCACAGTTTTTCAGCACCTAGTTTTTGGATTACTGATAGCTTGAAGCACCTGGCGGTCAGTGAATATTTTTATCTGTTGTCCGATATATTATACTATTCTGATGTTTTCATCAATACAGGCTATAGCGGTAATCGTCTCTGCTAGAAACACAGTTTTGATGCTCGGTCAATAATAATAGTCTTCACTACCTTAGTGTATAATATACTATTAATACTTTTCATCTATCGATCTAGGAAATTGTGAATTGCATTTCTAATTTAAATTCATTGTGAAAAAAATCTATTTAAGGAAAGAGGTATGAAGAAAAGTTAAGTTACAGACTTTATCGTCTGTCCGCTCCTTTTATAACTTTTATGCATCAGTAATGTGCCATTAACGAAATTCTTTTTCTCTGAACCAAAGCGAACGCGTTCATAGTTAATCGTAATAAAAATTGATTTTCTCTAAAATCTACTAAAGGCTAGCGGATCCCTTAGATCAGCTGTTTTTTTCTTTTTCATTTTTCGTTAGAAAGTTTTGTCGAGTTCTGAAGTTGCTTGAGTAAGCAGAAGCGTTTCTTTATACCAAAAACTCGACAAACAAGAATATTCTTTGCGTCACTTTAAATGTATTAATTTAACTTTATTCATTTTAATTATAAAAAAAAGCTTAACCTACACTAGAAGAAGAGAAGTGATCGATTGGTAGTTGTGAATATTTTGTAAGTACAAGAGAATGGTTAGTGAAGATATGTTTAATGGATTTAATTATCTCAAGTTGATCGATTTAGTCGGAATGAAGATTGTTCTCTACATACAATCTTTTGTTTATCTGGTCTGATAATTTGTTCCGTAATTTTACACATAGTGAAGGTCAGTAAAACCTAAAAAGTGAGGTAGTTCTTGATCTACCCATATGTCAGTTCCTTTAAGTGTCTTGGTTTATCTTCATTTTCTTAGATTATTTGTGAAGTTTTATGATGATTGGTCTTATTAACTTGTTTTCCTGGGCACTGTAGTGGAACGCCTGTCAAGCGATAATTAAAGTTAAGTAGTGTCGAGCGCGGTTTGGATGAGTGTCCACTGGTTAACACCGTCGTAGAGCCTAGCATATCACAGTTCGCAGGCATTATTCAGATAGGTGAATATCTTTATAGCTGAGTAAACATGACTAGAAAGTCAAGAAAACATTTTTTTTGTATTCTGTGTATATACAAAAAAAATGTTTTCTTGAAATTATACAGATAAGCACGAGTTGTAGAGTAGTGATACCGTTTTTCAGAGGAGGCGTAAAACCGCGGTCCCGGGTCCATGGATGTTGGGCTCGATAAAGATCCCTACCACTGACTGGTTGGAACATTAATTCTGTTGGGGAAAATTCTTGGTTAGGGGTAGAGTGCTACAGCGTCTTTGATTATCCTTAGTCGCAGAAATAGATTGATGTTAAATAACCGAATAAAATAAGAAAAAATCTTTTTTATAATTTCCCAATCTCCTTATCTACCCCACACCTATTTCCGGTTGGATTGGTGTTCCTATATTGTATTGCAGTGCAGTTTCTGTTAATTCCTTTAATTATACTACGTTTTCTTATGTCACTCTAAAGTTATATATTTCCTTTCCTGAACTCTTCCGTTAGCGATCCTAGGAGTTCCAATGTTTCCCATTCTAGTTCTGATAGGATTTTGACAAACTTACTATAATAATTGTAACAATAATCAAGAATTAATATTTATTCAAGGAAAATAAAGCGCATCCACCCTTTAGGTTATCAGCTCTACCAAATGAACAATAAATCCTAAGTACTACAGTATAGGAATAAAAAACAAACAATTTTGGTAATTAACCATTAAACTTTGTGCAGAAACTGAATAGCACGTAGATAAGCTTTAAGTTTTACATATTGTACTCTTCTTCTAGCAAGTGGTACATGTGGTGGAATGTTATATGTAACTCTGCTGTGAAAACTTTGGACAGTCCATAAACATGCCTGACTGTTGAACAAAAACAGCGAAAATTAACTACGTTCACCTATAGTAAAGTAATGTAAAGACACTGTCCGAAATGCTTTCGCTTTCCAACTTTTTCGATGCAGATATCCAATCTCTGCGTGATTACGTAATTACGTTTTTTGTTTGTTAAATCAGATCTGCTCTATTTGCAGGTCTGAAATGTATACCAAATCTTCAATTCGACTTCATAGAGACAAATCTAAAATCTAACACAGTACGGTCGGGTCGGTCGGTCGGTCGGTCGGTCAGCCAAGGGAATATGCTATAACTCTTCGCCTATACTCAGTGCTCAGTACTTTTGTTCACAAATAGCAATATTGTTATAGAAAATTCCAAAAAATGGTATTCTGATCATTACGATGGGCCATGTCAATTTGAAAAATATCTTGTTATCCTCGGCAACCTCATTTTTGTACTGAAGCTGTTTTTAAATGATAAATCTAATCTTTCCATTATTTTTTCAGGAATATAGAAATATTGAAAATGAAAGATGAATTGTGAACGAATCTTATTTTTATGGTATAACACCCTTATAATAAAATTGCATTGGCAATATTTTTGCACTAATGAGAAGTGGCAAGTGTCATTTTTTCCATGCTTTTTCCACCTTACTCAACATATTAGTAAGCTCTTTATAACCTAACTTCCGTTTTTCAGAAGTTCGGTAGATATTAATCGAGTCTTCAAAAACAACGATGACTGAGACTTTCATTTGAAAAAAAAAACGGTTTAATCAAATACCTTTCCATTCTCTTTTTCTCCTTTCACCGAAGCGACTTTGAATAAACGTCAGCCGTTACAAAAATAATAACATAATGAACTTCCGATCAATGCGAAATTGCTGTTGCACTGTGCAATTTGCTTCAAAACCTTTAGGAAAGTGCTGACACAAACCGCATCCTTACCGTAAATTATTAAAATCAATCTAATAAAAAATTAATGCTAGTCGCATGTCCTTAAGAACGACAATGCTTTTGAGTTGAATTATTCAAACTATACTGTCGATGCTTTCGTAAAAGATGATATTTTAATCGCTGTGTTTACTTATCTATTGTTTATTTATAGTTGACATTAAACTGAGTTATTTCTCATATTGTGAAATAACAACCAACAAGTAATGATTTGTATAAACCAACTTTTACTTGCATAGAGGTTATTAAATTTGATTACCCGTTCTTACAATACCAGATTCGACAGCAAGATTGTACAGATATCTGTTTTTTGGGGGATTTATTAGCATGATGACAGTCACTAGAATGGAATAGGTTCTTGCCAAACTTAATTTAAATTTGGAGATAACAAAGCCAGATATCAGAGCTTTATTGTCTGATTGAAGCTAGAAACAGAAATATTACTGATATATTATTTCCTGAAACAAAATTTAAAACAAATTAAGCCAGCTGTTACCTGTAGCTATCATCAAAAAAATTCACTGAAATTATGATAATTATAGTTTCTGTGTATTGAATAAAACTTTCTGGAGATAAAAAATATAATGATACAATAAATAAATAAATGATAAGACAAGTGGTTAAGAAAAATTACAATTTTAAAAAGGTTAGATAATGGTCCAAGAAAATGTCATCACAAAAGACATAGGTGAAACCTTATACACTTTACAATTTTCCTCACTTTTTTTTTCTTTTTTCTCCATTACAGTCCGGGATAGTATCCCGGGGAATGGTATTTTCAGAAACTAGGTTTTTCTAGAAAGGCACTTTAACGCT
>CAJUYG010001266.1:27313-40124 GCA_910591675.1 Galerucella calmariensis
TCAATTTCCACCAATAGCAAAATTCATCCTTGTACCCTATTGAACTTAAAAAAAAATAAATGCATTTTATAATAATATCCCACTCGTCTATACTATAGAAACGATGCATTTGACAGATTATCCGCACGCGTTTGGAAAGTTACTTTTATGTGGAAAATATTTCGCACGCTTGTTGATATAGGTAAGCCACTTTCCGTGGACTGTACAGAGCGATATACGTGACTTTCCTATGTGGTAGAGGGAAATAGTATATTACGTAACGAGTGCGGAAAGTGAAGTATTGTCTCACGAGGCGTAAGCCAAGTGAGACGCACCCACGAGTGTGAAAAATTACTTTCGCACAAGTAATGTACACTATTTTTCCCACGACAATGCGATAATTGTAACAAATATTATTTAATGTGATGGTTTTTTGAAAATAATTTTGACATCGGTGAGTGCGGAAATGAAATGAGTGAAATTCACTTTCCAACGAGTTATGTACACTATTTTTCCTACGGCAATAAATATTCAAAAAGTACCTTAGGTTTTTGTGTTCGCATATGACACTAGAGTCAAATCATATCTAATAATAATATAATGGAATAAAAACTAGAGTAACGAAACAAGAAGTTTGTTGGAAACAAAACTAAGCAAAAACGATGTAGACTTATTGCAAGAACATAGAAATTAAACTCATGAAATCGATGTTAAGTATGTTATTTTTTTTCTGGAGCAGCATAAAAATTGAGTTACTTGTGGTTGGTTCAATATTTTTGTTAATGGAGGAATTTCAGTGTCATATGACAAATCTGTAAATTAATGGTTTCTTGGTTGAATATTTTCTTTAGATGAAGACGCTGAGGCACCCATTACTTAATTGGCAATATGTAATCGGTTTGTGGCAGAGTCATCAACGTATCTCTCTGCAACAGTTGAGGACCAGCAACTTCCGTGTCTTCTAAGGGTTGTCACGTGTGCTCATGCATCTACTGAAATAGTTGCTGATGACCTGCGAAAACAGTGACCGGTATATAATTTTGGATTATCCAATTTTAAAAAAGTGGCCACCGTTTTCGCTACGCTACCTATTTTATCAGTTACGACCACCTGTTGGGTATATTTTCCGTTTTGAAAATTTATAAAAAATCTTTTTTGACTCGGTTGTGGTCTCAAATTTACATATTTCTTATATACAGCGTTGCTGAAAAGTCTCGCACCAAGGGATTATCAAACGCTTGACAAATAACTGAATTTGAAACGAAAACAAGAGACAAAATCTTTATTTAACGATGAAGACACTCACTTAATGTTCCAATGTTCAGAGTTCACAATTTATTACAAAAATGAACGATTACAACAAGTAAGATTTGGTTGTGTAGGTTATAGTTATGACAGTCATTCAAAACATTAAACATAGGAGTGATTGGCAATATGGCGGGGTTTTGGGAGGTGCGCAGAACATGACGAAAATTCGTCTTCCGTGGGAGTACACCTTCTCTATTACATCATGGACGCAATATTCAATGCTGCGTAGTACCTATGATCTACGTTAACCATAATGTAGACATCTCAAAATACCTTGAATTAATAGCTTTTCTGAAGAAGTTATCTGATGGTTATAAGCCGAAAAAAAGCTTAACTAGCTAAACTTTGAGCAGTGAAGAAATAAATGCGTTTATAAACATCGCTCCCGACGAAAAGTTTTTGTTTGATAAATTTTAATAAAAAATAGCTTATCATACCTATTAAAAAATATTTTCCAAATTTTTTAGGTGGCGCTAATTATGGGGATATCAGGAGCATCCCGCTCGTTCAACTGACAGTGGATGATATAGAAGATTTGAAAACGGCAGCTATTGTAAAAATAGAAAACACTATAAACAAAGTTGACCGAAAATTTACTTTTTCCGGTTCATTTTATAATATAGGTACAGCATAGCAGAAAAGTCTCGCACCAAGAAATTATTAGCGTTATTTTCTGATCGACTGAATTTTCAATATGGCTGCGTTTTGGAAGTTTTTTTTGATTGGTCGTGCGCGGTAACACACCTTCTTCTTATTACACCATGATTGCGTCCATATAATGTTAAAGGTTTATATTTATTTTTTGATAATTCATCAATATAGGTCAATAAGACATTTTCTGAGAATGAAGATTTTATTTCTTGGTTTCTTCTCCAAGCTAAAAAATGGTCATAAGCGCGCTCATATCTTTTTCATGATTTTGGAAGAAGTAACTTCAATTATGTCGCTTGAGCCGCTTCGATAATTTCTGGTGGTGTACATTCGCTACTATCAGTATCAACTTTATCTCACAATTATACCTAATTCGTTTACATTTTTATGTAATAAATATTTCACTTAACACTTCCACTTCACAAAAACTATTTCTATGCTTTGTGTTATAATTTGAGAATTTTGGCATAAGCCCACTTTATCAGTTTTCACTTTTATAATTAGTGTATATTTTTTACGATCACACAATAAATTCAAGAAATATGATGGCTTTAGAAGAAGACGAAGAAGAAAATTTCCGGATTTAATTTGAGCTCGTGTGGTATTCGGTAAGACAATTCCACACCAAATGTGTTTATTTCCAACAACATCAATTTTCGTCCTCATCAACCTGCCATAGTATATAATGATTGCGTTTTTATTATAAACATTAATCATAATGGTCCAAAGAATTCAGAAAACATCTAAGCTTGTAGTTGAAATGAATCAAAATTATCATGTGAACAAATAAAAATTAGATTGCCAAAAAAAATAATCACTGTTGGGTACCCACAAGGAAGAAATTTCCACTAAAATTCATCCGTTGCGATGGTGATCTGTCAGAAATACACGTTCTGATTGGTTAAAAATTACATGTGTGGAATTTTCAAAATAATCAGTTTGTAGTGCAAAATATTTTTAAAATAACGCAGAGAGCATACTAATTCCTAATAATTCGATTTTTTCAAATTCCTACTGCTATACTATCTAGATATACCTAAAATAACTACATCTGACAGCTATCTTATAGTGGCTCAGTGGTGAACGCGTCATGACAATTCGGAGAATGCTGGATTAGACCGCGGTTCATTTCCCGGCCGTAGTTGTTTTTTTTATCACAGTAGTTATTACGTAGGTAAATTTAAATAAGAAAACCACGTTAATAGAATTCATGCGCACGGTTCGCGTCACTATGATGATATGAGAAACTTTCCGCCGGAGTAGAGAGTGCGATATATGTTAATTTCCTATATAATCGTAGGAAAATATACTTTATCTACGACCACCTTTAAAACTAGTCATTTACGAACCAAAAAAAATGTGTGAAATTATACATTATACATACGTTGAAAAGCGTGCGTAAATGAACAACGCTTTTTATATGGGACATTCATTATAACACCCAAAAGCGTGCGTAAATGGGGTTTTCAACACTCTTTTTTAGCTACGTAATGAACGAGTTGTCTTGAATTTGGTCGTTTGTTGTATAAACTTTTGTGCTGTCAGTAAATTTCACAGAAGTGTCAGACATAGTGAAAAATATTTTCTGTTATATTTAAAATTTTATTTACACTTATTTTAAATGGAAGAACCTCGAGAAAAATGCATTTCTTCGGAATGCACGCCACCTGAAATTAGAATTCGTTGTGTATATATTTGCTTATAGAAAATTTATTTTAATGTTTTTTAACCCCTTCAGAGCCCATTTTTTTATTTTTTTTATGTGGTCGTAGATAAAGTTTTGTAGGACACTTGTGCGTGGAGTACTTTTGCGCACTCGTTGCGGAAAAAGCCCTTGCTACGTTCGTGCCTTGCCCGTTTGTAAAGAAGTTTTGTTCTTAAAACAGGCGTAAAGTGTCTTTTCCGCTTGAGCTGCGGTCGTGTGAGGCAAAGTATCACTAACTATACTAGTTATGAGAATCACTATTCCAAGGACAAATTTCTGCTAATTTTTCCACAGCTGTTCCTTAGATACTCTACCAAAGGATTTTTCTAGATCCAGGAAGGACAGGAACACTTTCTTTTTTTCTTGTACTGCTTTTTCGATCAACTGACTAATACATTTCTAATATCCAGGCGCTCTTCCATTTTCAATTTTTGTTATTCTATGTTCTGTTATCCTTCATCTTTCTGCATATTCATTTGGATTTCGTCCTTTCTCTCCTTTCATTAACTAGTTCCTGATAATATTTTTTTCTATCTTTGCATGATTGATTCGTGAATATTTCACTGATCTCATCCTTTATAAAAATGTGTCTTGCTTTCATTCTGTTCTTATATTCTTCAACGTTTTATGAAAAAGTTTTAGATTAGCATTCCGATGATTTGATTAGTATCTTGGTTCTCTTTCTTCCGTCATCACATTCAATATAATATTTCCTTTCTGTTCTACTCAATGAGCAGTTTCAATATGCCATTTTCTTTTGTAAAAACCATACAGGCTAGTCTTTGAAAACATCTCCTAAATTAAAAGACTAGCCTGTATATGCATTACAGGAGCAATGAGAACATGCCCAATGGCTGCCATGGAAGTGATTCTCAACCTCACCCCTTTACATATGGTGGTGGAAAGTGTTGCAGAAAGAACAAGATACAGACTAAGTAGAGAGGGAATCATTAAAAAAAAACCACCTCCTCACTTCTTAGAAATCAGACAACCTGGGACATGCCACAAGACGGTATGATGAAAAAGTATAACTTTTCAAAGAAATTCGTTACGGAAATGAGCAACAAGGAGGAATGGGATCCAAATACCATTACCAGACATGGAAAGAATGCCATTCAATGATACACAGACGGCTCAAAAGCAATAGAAGGAACTGGGATAGGAGTGTTCGGGCCAGGAACCAAACACTGAAAGCTTGGGAAAAACCCCAAGTATCTTTCAAGCGGAAATCCACGCCATAAGAAAGTGCGCCCAGTTCAATATTGATGAAGGATACAGAAGACAAAGGATTATCATAATGTCGGATAGTCAAGCAGCCATTAAGGCACTGAGCTCTTGTGTAATCAGTTCCAAAATGGTGTGGGAATGCCTAGACAAACTTAATGAACTAGACGAGAACAACATAGTCACCTTACTATGGATTCCAGGACACACTGGAATAGAAGGAAATGAAATAGCAGATGAACTAGCAAAGAGGGGGACTGAAATACCTTTCTGGGGACCTGAACCCTTTTGCGGAATCAGCCCCAATGTAATATTGGAAGAAATAAGTAAAGCCGAGAAAAAGAAAAGATCTGACCATTGGGAAGATCTATTAGGGCTTATACAATCAAAGACTCTTCTGGGTGACTACAACCTGTTGAGATCAAAAGAATGCATAAGTCAAAGTAAAACTCCGCTAAGAGTTTTAACACGGATCCTAACGGGACATTGTCGCCTGAATGGGCACCTGAAAAAGCTCAAAATAGTGGATGAAGAAGAATGCAGATTTTGTGGAATGGAAGAAGAAACCTCCATCCACATACTTTCCAACTGCACAGCACTTCAGAATCCTAGAGCACAGCACCTAGGAGATTACTGGATAGAAGAGGAACATTTGCCTAAGTTGAAGCCTGCAGACATCCTAAAATTCCTCCGGGAAATAGGACTAAAGGAACTACTAGTTTCTGAGACTCTCCTCAGAAACTGAGTAGAAGTAAGGGGGCACAATAGATCTTTTAGATCTCAGTGAATGTCACCCCAAAACACACACATACATACATTTGTAAAAAATTATTGTGATTATTTTTTAAACGATCCTGTCAGCCAATCGTAACGCTGTTTGATTGGATCTTCGTTTGAATGAATGCGTAAGCCATTGGGTACCGGATATTTTGTCAGTGTTATTTGTATTTGACGTTGAAAATTTGATGTCAGTTAACCTGTTTAAAAAAGATAGGTACTTTGTTTGCTTAACATTCTGCTAAATAGTTAATAATCACGCCGAATTACATTCGTTGTTGCTATGGAAATCTCACGAGTGGAGGAAGTCCACGAGTGGGATTTCCTAAAGATTATTGCATCTAGTTAAAATTATCAAAAAATTACCACCACTTGTGTAACTACTGTTGGTTATTTTTTTCGATTGTCAAAATCTGACATTTTGGTGGTTTTAACCAATAACAATACATTATTCTAGCCAATCATTCGGTATTATACTGATAATTCTGCTTCCTCATCAATAATACCTTGTTTACATTGAAACGTCAAAATTTTACTTCGAATTTGTCATTATTGACAACTGAAAGTGCTTCGAAGGGAAAAATGAACAGTGCTATCACCCAAGAGAATATTGAACATTTAATACATTCAAAAAATGAAGCAAAATCCTTAAATTGTTGAAAAAAATAATCTTAAATAATCTCTCATATTTTGGCGAAAGAGCCCGAATCCGATGGAGGAGGGCTCTTTTAAGAAAATATGAAAATAACCGAATACAGTTTTTACTGACAACATGTTTGAATAAAAAATTATCAACAGTAATTACTCAAGTGGTGGTGGTTAGGTTAGGTCACGCCGAATTACTTTCGTGGTAATATTTTAATATTACCACGAATGTAATTCGGCGTGATTATTTTTTAAACTAAATAATATGAGTGATATACTTCACAATGGCGATGGTGCTGAATTTGAAATGTTTATATTGAGACAAAAAGCTGTGTTACCTTGACAACCAAATCAATGGCTAACTTTCTGACGCATTCATTGGCATTCATTCAAACGAAGATCCAATCAAACAACGTGAAAAAGTTATCATTGTAATTTGCTACTAGCAAACTATCAGTGTAATTTTGATGCTATTGGTCGATTCGAATTTTTTTCTCATCACGATTGGCTGACAGGATCGTTTAAAAAATAATCAGGTCTATTTTGATGCACGAGTGTAATTCGGTAGAATATTTCTCGAGTAGAAGAAATAAAAGTATATTCTTGGGTTTACTTTCGGTCACTTTTTCTTGAATAGAACTTGAAGAATCTTGACATTTCAACGAATTTTAAAATTTGTTATATGTCACAAGTCACAATGTCAAATGTGCAATTTCAACACTCGTTACTTTAGTTACTAATCTACTGGGAAATTTTCGATAGCTAGCGGGATCTTATCCATAGTTAGTGGCATCTTATCGATAGTAAGCGGCATCTTATCGGCTATAATATACCAAGGACATTGATAATTTGCGATAATTTTGTCGTAGAAAGCGTGTTGCTTGGTAACAAGCAACAAGCAACACTCTTGAGGAAGTTATGGCAAAATTATTAAAATTGATCAATGTTCGAGGTATATATTCGGTAAGATAATTTTTTAAGCAAAAATCCAAGGAGAGTTTCCAAATATATTTTATTTTTTATTATTTTTGGTATTTTGAGGAGTATTATCCTCTATTAATTGGTCGATTGAATAATCATTTTTGTTTCCAAATCTTGGAGCCGACATTTTCTATAACTGTCAGATTGACTTTTTATAACTTGTTATGGTCTGACTTTCGAATAAAATATTGTTGACTTAAATTAAATTGAAATAATATTTTGGACACTCTGTATAACTAATAAATCTAAAAATGCTTCGGCTATCGGTAGAACTGTGCAGGTAATTTCTGAACGGCTGGTATTAATCTACGAATTTAATAAAATTGTTTCGCTACGTTATTTCTTGTTCACATGTATAATTTATAATGCTGTAGTATCGAGAAGGTAGGAGAGCTTAGGAAATTTGAACGTACTTCTTTTGTTTCCCCATTGTACTCGACAACTACAAATTACCAACTGGAATAATTCAATAGCTAGATTTTAAATGTTTTTATTAACGGATATTTTGGATATTTCGAATTTTATATTATTGGATATGGTGGTATGACTGTTTTGGAAGCCATCTTTTCGATGGCAACGAGAAGAAGGTGATATAGTTTGGAGAACGGAAGGTTCGGTGCTTAGTGCGAGCTATTTTCTTAGAAATTGAATAGATGAGGCTTTTACTTGATGTAGATCCATAGTAAATTATGAAATCAAACAATTTTATTTTGTTGAATCTACAATCTCACAACTTTAAGGTTAAATATAATGTAGATTTAACAAAATAAAATTGTTTGATTTCATAATTATTATCTTAGTTTAATTTTCGATTAGTTACCCTAATTAGGGGATATAAATTTGCATACATTGTTTGGAAATTCGACTATTTGGAGTAGTTTGTTTGGAAGTCGTTTTTCCGCTGTTAAGGGATTATTTTACACCGGAACCACGATTCATTAAGATCGAATCAACCACCTTTAAACACCTGCCAGAATCCACCATTTTGTGAGCCTATTGGTCGAGGTTGTCCATTGATGGTCTCGCGGAGTTATACATGGGAATTTTGCAAACCCTCATTGATAAATTGAGGTAAGTTATTTTTAGTTTGCACAAAATTACAACTTTCTAGATGGTGAGTTTGATTTTTTTTCTTTCTCCTTGTTATAGGGTTTTTTTGTGTCCCTTACTTCTACGCTTCACTTTCCCTTCTACTGTTGGGGTTTTAATTTGGAATCCTTTTGGTTTCTGGATTGGATTTTGTCCCAGATTTCACATCTGGCTCGACCTGTTTCACGTCATCAAGAAATCTTCCCAGCCAGACGATTCCTGGAAATTTACCAGATTTCTACTCCCGAGAGTGACCTTGTGGATGGTTTGACTGGACTCCTAAATTCGTGCAAGCTAAGTACAAAACAAAACAAAAAAGAAAGAACTTGATTTCACGTTTCATTCATTCAAGATTCTCAATAGATACCAATAACGAGTTTTAAGTGATTAGTAGTTATATCAAACAATTTCGATTTGGACGTTAGTAAAATTGTATATTTTGTGGCTTGATTTTGATTGAAATTTATTATTCGGCTTTTAGCATTTATAGGTAGGTTCATGGTACATGTAAAGCTCGTATGATCATACTTGACTACACCTCGATCGCCTACTAAACGATTATTCTTTTGTTTGATACCTACGATATTTTTTTCCATAACAGATATTTGTGACAGACTATGACATATTATTTCGACATATTTTTGATTTAATTTTGACTCAATTTTGACTTATTTCTGATATATTTATTGTATCTACTTGTAACAGGAGCGTCGTATTGCCTTATTTTGGATTGGCCTGTACTAGTTGGACTATTTATTTATACGTTATTTGTTTCTATATATATTTTTTCCGCGTTTTGGCTACTTGTGTAACATTTCTTTTACAATCGCCTTCAGCATAATAGGTTCTAAAAACTCGGTGGCGCCTATTCACGGATTTTACATAAACATATGACCAAGGGAACAAAGAACCCAATATTATTCCCTGAGGTAAAGCTCTCAATTACTTTCATCCAAATATAGTTTAATCGCTTCAAGTATGCTTGAATTTAGCCTGGTGTTACCGATTATTTATTCAAAATAATAAGGCAAGATAAACTGCAACGGCGACTCAATGTGGAGAGCACCTCAGGTGTGAATTCGGAGACCAAACTAATATCAATTCAGGGAGTAGTCTTACCGGTTCGCGGGTAATACTACTCTATTTAAGTTATATTGAAGTTAATGAGATAATAAATGAAGTTAAGAAACCAAATGAATTTAATAAGTTAATCAAGAGAGGTAAGTGTGCGCCACCCTGAATAATATTAGTCGACTTGTTTTTCACCTCACAACTCTATTAATAAATCTGGAAATGATGGAAGGGAAGGAATATGAACAACGTTGTTAAATTTACAAGTTGTATAATGACTTTCAACTAATATCACAGTGAAATATAAAACAAAATATTGTTGTTGTTTGTTGAAGCACGTTGTTTACTTTGGTTTACTTTCCTTAATTTTCTACGTGTCTGAGATGTCTCATGGAAACTACTTCGTCCGGAAAATTAGCAGGTACCAGGTACAACATCTCAGGTACAAAGTTTCAGGTACTAAGTTCCAGGTACAAACTTCCAGGTACAAACTTCCAGGTACAAAGTCTCAGGTACTAAGTCTCAGGTACTAAGTGCATTCACATTGAATGCACTTTAGGAAAAAAAAGAGTTTGAGGTGAACCTCTCAAAATAAATTAAATATGAACCTTATTGGTACATGGTTCACAGGAGAAAAAAAACTTCTTCTAACTACTCGCTATTAAATTATTGAACTATGCGATGAGCAATCGACATACGTTGTATATTCCTTTCCTGTTCACATGCTCCGTTTCGAGAAAGAATTTACATATTAATAGTGTGTTCTTAATTTCTATCTATAGGAGAGAAGAATTGGAATATTTGACCAATATCAGTGTATACTGATCCTCACCAACGGAGATTATCCGTCGCACATTAAATGTAAAAATTTGCCTTTCAGCGGTGATCGGTGCTATAGGTTCTCGACGAGAATGAATGAGAATGAAGCAATCAAGTTTATATATTTTATTGAAAAAAAGTATACAATAAATGAAACTTTTTCTTACATATTTCAATGACAAACATGAAGGAAAATAAATGTTAGGAATTCAACAACATTGATGGGAAGTTCAAAGATGTATGGAAGAATAACTACTTCTGTCACTTTTCATTTAATGAAACATGTGTTTTATAAAGATAGAGCTTACCGGGTGCACCTCACATTACAGTCTTTCACAATACATATTCTCGACATTGTCTCTTAAAATAAAAGTCCCACTATTTACAATTAAAACCAACTACGAATACTCAACACACACACACACACACACAAATAAGCAAAATAGTTTTCAAAAACGAAAACTGTACAAACTCACAATAAACGTCGTAAAACGTTGGTCTGCAGTTGTCACGCAGCGGTCAGGTTAGAATCATAGATAACACGTTAGGATGTCAGCGCTGATATAAGTAGAAGAATCTGCAACTACCACTAACGGCGTTACAGTTCTCACTAAATTAGAAATGTAATGACGGGACTCCCTATGTGGCAGCACCAAATATTTGGTACAATTAACAAAATATGAGTTTAATAAAGAAATGATAACTTTAAAAGCCCAAACATAAGATCCTCACACTTATAATTTTATACTAATATATAAAACTTCTTCGAAAATATACTAAGAAACTTGCAATACGTGAAGTCGACTGTAAATAGAAATGGCGTCTACCTATTCTTGTCCTATTGACTTGGTTGCTATGGTAACGCGTATAGGTATACTTTGGCAAGTTTATCTGAAACCGTGAAAGGAATGCAGTAGAAAACATTCGACATTGCCACGTTTAACTATCAAAAAACTGAAGTACTGATTATGTAGTGATAATAATTATAAATGGGTCTCTTTATTATTAACAATATTAAAAATATGATTGAACGTTAATTTTATAATGTGCTTGTTTCCTTGGATTTATTCTATTAACATTATTTTCCAATTCACGAATATTAGAAGAGAACACTTTTCCAAATTTGCTATGGGCTTCTTAAAGCTCTGGCAACGTTGTACGGAAACCATAATGACCACACCCTCCGGTTACATAATTGGTGATTTTTATCGACCAGCTGACTTCTTATTGGCAAGCGCGTGCGAATGTTCTTCCCTCTCACTTCGTCAATTGATTGATATTGATTTATTCAGTGGCGTTGGTATTGTCAGTTACCTTTGTAATTTCAGTTTCACTTGGTAAAATAGGTACCGTACGCCATTTGTACGTTTGACAGATATACGCCATGTTTTTCCTCGCCTCTTACCGATCCCGCGTAGCTCCAGATAAACTTACCACACTATATATAGATTATTGTTTTATCATCTTATTAGTTTCAATAAGACTTATTTTTATTTAACTATTCAAATGATTTGGTGTATTGTCATCCAGGGTGAGTTATAATAATATCGAGGTATAAAATTTATCCAACTTGAAACATTTATAATAACCTACTCACAAAAGGTGAAAAATAGAAAATAAAACATATTCATGAATATACTATCATTAATACGGTCGTGCATAAAATTTTGTATATTTATTAATAAATGACTATTAAAACGGTCGTGCATAAAATATTGCATGTATTTCAGGCGTAAACAGCGTTTATGGACCTTACGTGTTGATAACCCTCGCCTTGCGGCTCGGGCTCTCACTTACACGTTGCGGTCCATAAACGCCTGTTTCACGCCCTTGATACATAAATAACTATTATTGAATAATAGTATATTATTCAATAAGCGTATAATGATGGCTATTACCCACGAAGATGAAATTGCAACATGAGCCGGAGGCGAGTGTTGTAACATCTGAGTGGGTAATAGCCATTATGCGCGTGATGAATACTATACTTTATCCACAACTATATATATATATATATATATATATATATATATATATATACATCCTGCTATTCATACGACGTCCCTTTCATAGGCAAGCATCAGACTTCCCCCTCAAAACACGGGATATTCTATACTTTTCTGCAAGTATATACTTTTAAATGCTATCCTCATCTATATA
The DNA here is from genome assembly GCA_910591675.1 of Galerucella calmariensis. NCBI lineage: Eukaryota > Metazoa > Arthropoda > Insecta > Coleoptera > Chrysomelidae > Galerucella > Galerucella calmariensis. Next base: position 39,723 of record CAJUYG010001266.1, read on the forward strand.
TTTGTGTTATAATATTCATAAAATTGGTTTTAATTTTTTTCCAAAATTTGATAATCAGGCAATATGACGTCCTTCCAAAAATGAGCTATTGGACGTCGAAATGTATAAAAATTGTACGTACTGCAGTCATCGAGGAACCTACAACGTTGCCACATTTCCATGAACTGGATGCTACAATTATATAGGTACTATTCTTTTTTTAATTTCTTGGGAAATCAAACCACAATATTTTTAAATTCTTTATTTCAACGTTTCGGTAGCGTTCCAGCTACCGTTGTCAAGAAAAAATAAGTAGAAATTAATTTTTATCCCTAACTGACACAACAGAAAAAATTTGACAAAAACTTCAAAATATTTTTTGATTGTCTAGTTGTCAAATTTTTTCTGTTGTGTCAGTTAGGG
>CAJUYG010001266.1:67113-81235 GCA_910591675.1 Galerucella calmariensis
AAACAATATTCCAAAACAAAAAACACCTTCACAAAAACAAAACATCAAAATATCACATTAAAAATAAAGAAGTTTCTGTTTCACAAACATGAGAAAAATAAAACTAAACAATATTTCAATGCCCAAAACAAAAAACATCAACACAAAAAGATAAATATCACACCACAATAATGTTTTTTATTTTTTATTTCGACGTTTCGGTAGCGTTCCAGCTACCGTTGTCAAGATTAACTAGTAATAAAATTAATAAAATAATTTTTGGTCCCTATCTGACACAAAGAAAAAATATAACAACTAGACAATCGAGTTAACTGTATAAACCCTCACTTCGTGGAATCTACTCATCATATGGTTTTAAATGAAACTAACTGTTTCTAAATGACTCCACAATATATTTGAAAAAAATGTGTAAATTGCAAGTAAATTATTGACAATGGTTTCGATAAATATATCATCGTCAGAATGACAGAAATTACTTTTGACATGATGTATACTTGATATATATTTGGCTAGTCCAAATAGTGCCTATCTAGTGATTGACTTAATATATATGAATAGAAAAAAGAAGAAGATTTTACAAATAGTAGCTTTGATATTATTAGCCCTATGGGGATATTCTGGATATCTTTGTCCCATTTAAGATCAGTATAACTGTGCAATGATATAGGAAACCAGGAAAACTATATCTGCTGATCTTTACAATTATTACTTAAGAAGACAGTTTAATAATGGAGAACTTCCTAGATTCAGCTGTTCATTGAGGACTTCATATTGTGGGTCTGTTAAGTGTCTTCCAATTTCTAATTCTTCAAGGAAGTCCAGTTCTTGCTTCCTATCACAAACATGTAGTATTTCTGGTTCTGTGTTAGGTGTTAAGTGTTTAGTGTCAAGTAGGTGTTTTGCATAATGTGATTTATCTGGTTGTTTTAATCTGTATGCTCGTAAGTGTTCACTGTACCTAATTTCAAAATTACGACTGGTTTGACCAAGATAGACAGCATTACAATCCGGACATTTAAGTTTGTATATCCCAGATTTTCTTAATGGGGTTATTTTTGTTTTTACATTTAGCAAATTTCTACCTACATTGTTTTCTGTTTTAAAAGAAATTGTTGTATTTGTTGCTGAAGATATTATCTTTGAAATATTATTGGAAATATTACCAGCATAAGTGATGGTTTTGTAATTTGTTACTTCTTTAGTTTGTTTAGAAAATATTAGTTGTAACGCCATCTTTTTCTCTTTTTTATTAAGTAATTTATTTATTAAATGTCAAGGATAACCATTGGATGTGGCTATTTGTTTAATTGTATTAATTTCTCTATCAAAATTAAATTTGTTCATAGGAACCGAAAATGCTCTATGAATCATCGAATTGTATGCTGCTAGTTTATGTGACATGGCTCGAAGAACTTGAAGAACTCCCTATCTTTGATGTATTTTTTATGTTCACTTATTCGGACTTTCAATGGTCTAGATGCGCTTTTTTTTTCGCTTATTTCGGAAATTTTGTTAATAAAACGCGTTTGTTGTTACTTTTTTGTGTATGATCATTTTTATTTTCAAAACATGTATAACTCAGTTTGGTGATTTTGTGTATTGAAGTGTGTATCGATTAACAACTATTCCAATGATAAATCATAAGAAAACCTGGATAAAAACTTATGATGCTATCCTGATAAAGCAGGTAATTGATTGATAGGAATTTCTCTTTCTAACCTTGGTAACCAAATTTGACTACATTCGGCTGAAATACTAGCTACACATTTATCTGCATTTAGTTGTATTAAAGCACTTTCTTTGATTTTTCTTCTTGTATTATTGGGCTCTTTCAATATTATTTTTGTCGAATCCCATTGAATTTTATGCCCCTCTTCCCAAGCATGTTTACAAATACCTGACTTGAAGAACTCCCTATCTTTGATGTATTTTTTATGTTCACTTATTCGGACTTTCAATGGTCTAGATGTTTCACCTAAATAGAATTTGTCGCATTCACAAGATATCTGATATATGCAATTTTTTGAAGATTGTTCTTCTTTTTTTGATTTCGTTTTTGTTAAGATAGATCTCAAAGTATTGTTAGATTTAAAGCTGGTTCGAATATTAAATTGATTACCAATTTTCTTAATTCTTTCTGACAAACCCCTAACATACGGTATTGTCAAGTTTTCAAAAATTATGTTAGCTGAATTATTAATATTATTGTTATTATTATGGGGTATTAATGAGCCTTTCTCTATATTCTTGTTTTCTTTATTTACAAATTCTGCCGGGTATAATTATTGGCACTTAAAACATTTTTCAGTAGAGTTTTCTCCTTTGTGAAATGATTATCATTAGAACAAATGTTTCTGGCCCTATCGTATACAGATTTTATTAGCACTTTTTTAACGCTTATAGCATGATTTGATTCAAAATTCAAATACCTATTAGTGTGTGTTGGCTTACGATAAACACTTGTTTCATACCCTGTAGGTGTTTTATTGATAAGAATATCCAAAAATGGTAAGAAATTGTTATTTTCAATTTTAATTTCAAATTTTATAGATTTTTCTCCTTCATTTATATTTATTAAAAAATCATTCAGAGATACTAAGTCATAAGACCATATTGCAAAAATGTCGTCTACATATCTCTACCAGACAATTGGTTTTAATTTTTGATTATTCACTATTTTCGCTTCAAAATGTTCCATGTAAATATTTGATAGAATTGGTGAGAAATTTCCAATAATCAATTACCTGCGTTATCAGGATGGCATCATAAGTTTTTATCCAGGTTTTCTTATGATTTATCATTGGAATAGTTGTTAATCGATACACACTTCAATACACAAAATCACCAAACTGAGTTATACATGTTTTGAAAACAAAAATGATCATACACAAAAAAGTAACAACAAACGCGTTTTATTAACAACATTTCCCAAATAAGCTTAAAAAAAAGCGCTATCCCAATAAAAACCATTCCTGGAACGTGCACTTCACTGGATTCCATTCCTAGTAGACTATCATATCTTTAGAATGTCATAAAATAAAATATTTTATTTCACATTTTACCAGAGGTGTGATCTACTATGAATGGACCTTAATAAAATTTGACAACAAAGTTTTGGAGTCTTAAACTTCAAAATATTATTGATTGTCTAGTTGTCATATTTTTTCGTTGTGTCAGATAGGGACCAAAAATTATTTTATTAATTTTATTACTAGTTAATCTTGACAACGGTAGCTGGAACGCTACCGAAACGTCGAAATAAAAAATAAAAAACATTATTGTGGTTTGATTCCCAAAAGAATAAGAGAAAAAAGAATAAGTAATGCCACAAGGAACTTACAGAAGATAAATATCACATTAAAAATCAAAAAAGTTGACTAGATATAAAATCAGGGATTTCACATAAAAACAAAACTCAACTTAAATTCAAAACCCTGAATATAAAAAGTACACAAATACGAAACATAAAATGTAGCATCAACTAGACCAACAAAAATAAAGTCTATTCTTCAATTTCTGAGCCTTAACTTGGCATCTTCAAGTTCCAGGAGAAGTATCCTTGTTCGAATCTTCTCTTGCCTCGACTTCTCTCGGTGTATTTTCATAATAACTTGATGTTCCTCTTCAGCATAAGATGTAACAGTTGTTAAGACCTCCACTCTTTTTGACAAAAGTTCTTCATTTTTTTTAGTTTGTAGGACAGGCCTCCATCTGTTTGTCTGGTGCCTACTTGAACTTTCTATGTTAGCTCTGGGTCTTTTTGGAGCTATTTCATCTACACTCATGAGCATTAATGCAGGCCTTTTAGGTGTATGTTCTATTACTGGAATGCTTTGTTGAAGCTCTTAAGGTATACTATTTACCTCAACTGTGTCTTTGGCACACAAAAATAATGTTCCATCTTCCCAACTTCAAGAGAACTATGTGGCAACTCTCTTAAAATGGTTGCTCTAGGCTTCCGCAGTTGCCCTGGTGAATATTGAGACCAGTCACAATTTAAATTAATGTCCTTCTGCAGCAGTTGTAAATGTAAAATGATATATTGTTACAAATATAATAGGTAAGTGTTGTGAAATGGAGTGCTTTCTGGCCAATTTTAGGAATATTAGATTTCTAATTAAAATATTAAATAAAAAGTAACTTGTGTTTGAACTCACATTCTACTGATTATCGACAACTTCTACTTCTGTACCACAATTACTGTAATTTTCAAAAATTATTGCACCTGAAACAAAATCAAGTAATTCACTTCCTCTGACAATATACTACTTCCAATAGTATTTGGAGAGTAGGAACAACTTACCATTGTCAAAGTCTGCATCAGTATCATAATCCTACTGCAGAAGGACGAATCATGTCAATAACTTGGTACATGATTGGATTTACAGTAACCTCTTTTTTTGGACCTCCACCTAAAATTGATGAATGTTGCAATGAAGAAATTGAATATAAAGCAACTGTTTTGCCTAGAAGAGATATATTTTTTTACCTGTTTTAACTCTTCCTTGTCTCTCATCAGCTGCAACTTTTCTTCCTTCAGCTTTCAAAATCTTCCAACAATTTTTTAACACAATCGTTGTTCTTGGACATGCTGCTTCGGAATTATATTCTTGTGTGACTTGCTTCTCCCAGTATTCATTTTTTGAATTCATAGATTCATTATCAGTTTTTTCATTCTCTATTATATGAGAATACTTTCTGATAATATCTACAAGGATCTGTTTATCCTCCACTGTGAATGCTGGGTCTCTCTTTTTTCAGTTTTTGCACGTCAGTCATTGTTTATTAAGTTTATTATTATAAAAATAAAATAAACAGAGCGGTGTGAATACAAAATATTATTTAGGGTTATGTTTTGATGTTTACTTAAAATCTCAATGACTGACACCGAACTATACATCTTCACAGAACAATAGAATTTTCTGCATTCCACAACGTTGGTTTGCTGATATAATCGTGATTTGATAAATCGCGATCATCTCGGACGGGTTGATGCATGGTGAAACGGGAAATATTGTTAATTCAGCTCAACTATAAAGTAGAGCTTGATAAATCCGAGATCAATCGTAGTTTGGTGAAACTGGGCCTAAGAGCGGCGATACTAGCTTAGCTCTGATATTTGATATAATGATTTTCTTACTGGGCTAGTACCACCGCTATCATGGTTTATCGAATCTCACTCGAAACGCACCCTAAAGGATAAAACCAAATATTAAATAGCAGAAAATAGCCACAAGCTGTTCTAATTTTTCACTTATTATTGTTAACATTCATTCCCGCGAGGGTCACCATCTCTCATTTCTATGCTTATATTTATTATTTTCCATCAATTTCTGTGATAAGCACATCTCCTAGACCTCAAGGATACTTTTGAAGTTGTTCATCCCTAGTACGACACTGGACTACTGAAAGGCACGTGAAGGCAAGTGAAAATCCAAGTTCAAGTCTATGACATCCCATGGACATCTATAGTAGCTGAAAATTTGCCGTAGACATCCCTTCAAAAAATAAGAAATTGGAGGTAATAACCCAATAGTACAGGAATCACTCAGAGCAGCAATAAAGTTGATATTTTGTTCTATTTTCAATGAGAGCTGTAGGGTTTATGCTGACATACCTAGTGCAACACCAACATAATTCATCATTCATTCGTTTGAATTTTGCTCAAAAACCCAGGCGCTTCAACTAAATTTTATACCATTTCTCATGTTATCTATTTCCATTCCAGGAGCTGCGTGTCTTCTACAGTGTGTCGCATTTAAGATGAAAACACCCCCACATTTTTGTTGTTTGAAAGATCGCAGAGCTGAATGTTTGCAGAGTCATACATGTCCATGGGCCAAATCTTTTTCGTTAATCAACTGAAATCTGAACTTTAATCTCAGCCTACTACGATTTCACAAACAGGATCACTTCACGATATAAAATATAAGAAAAATATTTATTAAAGTTGTTAAGAATATCGTTTTAACCCCATGTCATATACCAAAATTCATGGAAAGTAATATTTTGGCAGAATTTTTAAATGTCAGCTAATTTCTAGTTAATGATCTTTTTGAGAGATGAATTATAGTTTAGAGTAACTAGAAGAGCGCTAGCGCGGCATATTGTATTTCCAAATAGTCAATGTCTGGTGTGGGATTTTAGGAGACCGTTTAATTGGTTGTTTTTTCATCAATGGATCATTGAATGCTGATCGCTTTATTAACTTCCTCGATGGAGAATTTTGGCATGCATTTGAAAATATTCCTTTCAATGCGCGACATGACATGTGTTTGCAGCTAGACGGTGCATCCATCCACAATTCAAGGCTTGTTCGTCAATGGTTAAACCAAAATTATCCTATGCGCTGGATAGGAAAAAGCAGTCCTTTTGAACTGTGGCCTTCGAGATCTCCCGATGCTACACCGCTTGATTTTTATTTTTGGGAAATGGTAAAAAATGTATCTTATAAAACAAAGTCCAAAAATCGGAAATAAGACGAGTAGGTGAACAAAATCGTGAAGGTTTGGTATTTCTTATTTTTTGGCTTAGAGTCCTCTGCATCTCAGCCTTTAGGCTTTGTGAGCTCTTGGTTGTGCCGTTTATTTGAAGAGATCAGTAGCCCTTATCAGCCTCAACAGTCTTATCAATAATGTACGGCTGAACTTTTATGATCGTTTGAGACACTGTTTAGCAGCAAACGGAGAACAATAGCATTTAATTAAATAAATAAATTTTCGAAGCAAATAAATTTCCTTTATTTTTAATTTGATGTTTTTTAGACAAAAATTGTGAAGGAAGAACTAAAAACAGAGAGAAAAAAATTTCACCACGGCGGCGAATCGAACCGCCATACTTCAGGTTTAACTTTCAAAATTCCCGTGCCCTAACCCAGCTGGCTATTCTTTACGAGGTTGAAAGTATTCAAAAGTGGTATGAAAATGGAATTCGACATTTTTACACACAACTACCCATTTTTTATTAAACCAGAGCGAATGTGAGTAAATTAAAAGTGGATTTGAACTTTTTTTTCACGACTTTTCCAAATCTAATATTATTTCCTATGAACGCTATTTGGTAAAAAAGTTAGCTCGCGTTAGACACTTTTGTTACGGAATCCCTATGTCGTATCTTATGAATAACATAGTTCTTTTTCCTCTTATTTTTTTGGATTCAAACCACAATAATGTTTTTTATTTTTTATTTCGACTTTTCGGTAGCGTTCCAGCTACCGCTGTCAAGATTAACTGGTAATTAAATAATTCTGGTCCCTATCTGACACTACGAGAAAATTTGACAACTAGACAATCAACAATATTTTGAAGTTGAGGACTACAAAACTTTGTTGTCAAATTTTATTGAGGTACATTCATAGTAGATCATATCTCTGGTAAAATGTGAAATAATAGTATATTACGTAACGTGTGTGGTAAGAAGATTTTACGCACGAATGGAAAAGTTATTTTATGTAATTCTGTGAGTGCGTGAAATGCTTTACAACACGAGTTACGTACTATACTTTACCTAAGACCTACTTGTACTTGTATTTATGATCTTATTCTTAATACTTGAGCAACATCAATAATAGATATTTTTAATAATTTTATTGTATAACATTTAATTCCATAATATTAGCTATTATAATAATTGTTTATAGTAACAGTACAGTTATTAAACACTCATCATAAATCGAAGCATAAATTGAAGCATAAGAAACAACAGTTACATTATTAGAGGTGCTTGTTTAACTTTCATCTCCATCTCTATTACTATATTACCAATGAAAGGAGCACATTAAAGAACTAACGTTCAATCATTATTAATATATTGTTGATAATCAAAAGTCCATTTTTCAATTATAATCAATACATACTTGGGATTTTCATAGATAAACGTGGCAATAACGAATGTTTTAAAATAGGTAATTTTGAATAAAATGGCGACGTCTATTGACAGTTGCTAAGATGTTGCTAGGGAAGCCGTGCGATTTACTCAGCAGCTGTGCGTATTTTTTACAGAATATTTTACCTACGACCCCCCTGTAGTCAGTCAATAACACACAGTCGGCATCAATGTAATGATGTCTATTACGCACGGTAAAAAAAACGCACAGCTGTAGAGTAAATCGCACGGCTTTCCTAGCAACATCTCAGCAACTGTCAATAAACGTCACCATTTTATTCAAAATTCACTATTTGAGAACATTCGATATTGCCACGTTTAACTATGAAAAGCCCAAAGGGCTAAGTATGTATTTATTACAATAATTGATAAATGGACTTTTGATTATCAACAATATATTAATAATGATTGAACGTTAGCTCTTTAATGTGCTCCTTTCATTGGTAATATAGTAATAGAGATGGAGATGATAGTTAAACAAGCACCTCTAATAATGTAACTGTTGTTTCTTATGCTTCAACAAGCAAAGGAAGCGATTTATGATTTGTGTTTAATAACTGTACTGTTACTAGGTATAAACAATTATTATAATAACTAATATTATGGAATTGAATGTTATACAATAAAATTATTGAAAATATCTATTGTGGATGTTGTTCAAGTATTATTAATAAAAAAATTATTAATACAAGTACAAGTAGGTCGTAGGTAAAGTATAGTACGTAACTCGTGTTGTAAAGCATAAAATGCTTCTTACCACACACGTTAGGTAATATACTATTATTTTATGACATTCTAACGATATGATAGTCTACTTAAAATGGAATCCAGTGAAGTGCACGTTCTAGGAACGGTTTTTATTGGGATAGTGCTTTTTTTCGCTTCTTTGGAAATGCTGTTAATAAAACGCGTATGTTGTTACTTTTTTGTGTATGATTATTTTTGTTTCCAAAATATGTATAACTCAGATTGGTGATTTTGTGTATTAAAGTGTGTATTGATTAACAACTATTGCAATGATAAATCATAAGAAAACCTGGATAAAAACTTATGATGCTATCCTGATAACGCATGTAATTGATTATGGGAAATTTCTCTCTCTAGCCTTGGTAACCAAATTCGACTACATTCGGCTGAAATACTAGCTACACGTTCATCTGCACTTAGTTGTATTGATTCCCAAAAAAATGAGAATAAGTTATACCACAAGGAACGTACAAAAGATAAATAACACAGTGTTTCTACTGATTGTTTACATGTGCTTGCTTAGGGTAATGTGGCCGGTGAGCAAGCCCGTCACTCTACGGCCCCAGCTGCGATTAAATATTTCAGCGTCTCCGAGGGTTTTTTGACCGGGAATTTCCTGTGTTGCTGTTTTGGCACGTGTCTTCAGTACGACTGATGCTAAGTTTGAATCCACAGAAATGTACAACTACGTGAAGCAGTTTCAAAACCTAGCTTCGCTAGGGTAACTGTCTTTTCACTGCATACAATATCCTTGTGCCACCGGCCCACTAAATAATTACTCTATTATTGTTTGCCAGGGTAAATAAGTTTTGCGAGCAGTCCCAGACTAGTCTAGATCTGAACTAGGGGCGTGCTTAAGATTTTAGTGCTGCCTGACTTCCTGAGAGTAAAAGGATTTTCTGGCCTATACACCCCCTTTCGATATTCAATTGCAAACACGTGTCAATGACTTTTGCCTGGAATACAGATGCAAACTTCCCCAACGATGCGTGGATATTACATCTGGGTCTAGCACCATGGACTCCAGCTCCTCTGTCAGTCTTAGATCCGTCTATGTACCACTCCAACGTTTCTTACTGTCTGCATGCCCCATCCCAGTTTAGTTGGATACGGTATGAATAGTTGTCGTTAATTGTTACCAACACGCCATCACTTCTCTTGTCAAGAAGCATAGCATCTATGATTCTGGAATGATTATGGGTATTGAGAGGGAGAGGAGGAATATTGAGAATGGCGTCCATTGCCGCAGTCGGGCTGCTTCCCATAACACCCGTTAAGCACAGACAGACAAGCCTCTGAAAGTAACCATTTTCCAATTATTGGTTTTGACATGGAGGTGTGAGTTCCAGGATAGTTTTGCATCCAGAAAAACACCCAGATACTTGACCTCCTGGTTTAAACACAGCTGCACGTTGTAGAGGCTTGTCAGTTTTTGTCCATCATGCTTCCTTTTTCTAGGAAAGGGAATGAGCGCGGTTTCTGTAGATTTCGCTCTTAGGCACTCCTTACTACACCACATCTCCACCGTTTCCAGAGCATATTGCATCAGCTTCCATAGAGTACTTCACCAGTACAAGTATTGTCAGAACATCCCTGGGTGTATAACCCCTTCCTGTTCAATTTTCCCAGAGATCGTCAATGACGAGGTCCCACAGCAAAGGTGATAGACTCCTTCCTGTGAGTATCCCTCCATTATCGATACCGCTATGCTGTCATGTTGAAAAGCATGTTTTTCATCCATCGACATGTAACATGCAACAGCAGGTATCATGGGAGGTGTGGTCAAATGCTCTTTCTATATCAAGAAATAATTCAAGAGCTATTTCTTGATTTCCTAGGGCAGCCTCAATTTTCGTGACTAGGAGTAAGGTTGTTTCACAGGATTTTCCTGATTGATAGGCATGTTGTTTATAATGCCTTCCAATGAGAAAGAAATGCATGGATGAAAGAATGACTTTGCCTTTTGTAGGACATTTGAAACTGTCATGAATTTCCCATTAATGACAATCGCTTTGTCGTCAGAAACACCCTGCGCCTATATGCTCATCTACAAATACATTCCATAACATTTTTCAGCAAATGAATGAACACTGTCACAACCTGTAAAATAGTGCCAAACATTTCATTTGAACCAATTTTATACATAGTCGGAGTATTGATAAGTAGGTATTGATCTTTCCCACCACCAAAGACGACCCACAATCGATATATCAAATGGGTTTCGTCTGAAGCTGGGACTCCCCCCACGGCTGGCTCTGTGGACCACCGCTAGTGGTAATGTTCCAATTCCATAGTAAAAGTTGAGTGCATTATCAGTTAAACCGGAAATAAATGTAAAACAAAAAATATTACATCAGATACATCCTGCGCCATTGTACTTGCCTGCAAGTTTTCACAAATATCAACCTATTCGTTTTAAAAATATTTTTTTGGTTAAATATATACTTTTGGGCAGCCCTGTATAAGGCAAGACAATACGGATATTTTCAACAGTGTTTATCAAAAATGGATATTGAATTTAAATGAATATCAAAAATCTTGCTGGAGTCGACAATTAGAGAGTAAGAAAATTTTAATATAGGTAATATAATATCTAATAAATATTATTTCCTATAATGGAGGCCATTCTATGAGCAAATTTTAAATTTTAACGCATGGTTAAAAATTATACAATCTGCTAACTCCACTTTACTATTCTGTATGCATAATAAGCTCCAAAATATTAACGGAAATCTATTAAAACTTGAATCCTAATCTTGACTTGATAGTAACGGAAACTTCGTCAAATATAACGACATGCCGTTAATCTTCAGCCACTTATATAATTGACCCTAATGAATAGGAGCACGGAAATATTAGAAAACAATTTACAAATTAATGTTATTTGTTCAATTTTTGAAAATAAGCACTTTAATTGTATTTTTAGAATACTTTTAAATAAATCCAATTTAAAACTGGCATCCGAAATACAGATACCATATTATATTTATAACAACATAAAATATCTCTTATGTTCCATAATTCAAATTATTCGATATCTAAATTGAATTTAAAGTAAAAGATTGTGCAAAGGAAACATCAATACTGAAAAGGGTTTTTTGTCAAAAGATACAACCTTTGTTCCGTTTTGACGAGTTCGTCAGCTGACTATGAAGCATATAAAGATAAACAAATGTACCTACCAGAACAACACGGTCGGACTAAGGTAATGTTTGAAACGCCACAGGTTTAGTTATTTCTTCGCAACATCACAATATCATAGGTTGGCACATGTCTTTAAAATATATTTGTCCATAACACGGATATAGGGGTCTATTTTTTAACTAATCATTCTAAAATTTAGATGACTTCAAAAAGAAGTTTTTAACAGACCTCTAAAAATTTTCGCTAATTTGCAAGTAATGTAATAGAGGACCGTTGAACAATATACTATTGAATTGAATTATATTGTTACAATAAACAAGTTACATTAAATCGAGTTCATATGAAAAATATCTACTTAAATTGTCCAAAATATTATTAAGTTTCTGTTAATTCATTATTTTTCAATATCGTAATATAAATTTGTTCCGGAGTCAAATAATTTTAAAATTCCTTCCAATTTCAATAAATTAAGAGTTAATTCCCTCGTCTTTCTTCCTTTCACTACAATTTGAATCTTCATACCATGAAGTCCTTTGTCAATTATTTTTGTTCTGCTGAAGAAGATTTGGAAGGTTGACTGCAGATCTACCATTTTACTTTCTGCATATTATTTCCATATTTTTCTTTGGGTTCCTCTATCTTCCCGATTTTTTTTCTCTCATTCTCCAAAAAATATTCAAAAATTAACAACTTTATTTCGCAGTACTACTCAATATTTTATTTCAAGAAGCTGATTTTGAAATTTAAATTTATCTCATCGGTCATCTATTTTATTTTCGTTGACCTATACATAAAATGACATTTTACGTACTTATTTCCGGATGAAAAATGGTATATTTTTGACGTCTCGTACTTTTCGTCCGCTGTATATACTATGGTGACAATAACTGTCAAATTGTTGTCTGTTTTACGAAATCCGTTAGATGTTACATGTGAATGAGACCGTCCCTGAATCATAATAATCAAGAATGGATAGTGATAAATTAAACTTATATTTTGTATAGCGGACGAAAAAATCACAAGCATTTCATGATTTTTCGACTTAAACATTATGCTCCTCTCCTAGAACGGTCCAATTCAGACTGTAGGCATTTAAAACCCTCTGAAGGTATGACAATATATTCCAGCAATTTTTAGCATTATACATCAGTATTTCATATAAATTGTTGTTTTCTCAGAACAAAATTTTTTCAAAATTTTGTGACTAACATAATATTATGAAATTTATATATTTTCAACTACAGATTATAAAAAGGTTCAACGTAGCTGGGCTAACAACCATAAAAGCCTTCATAATATACATTTCTGTATACAGGGTGTCCCGTAAATAAGTATCGTAAATTAGAGGCATGATAGATCGTTAAGAAATATTTTTGCGCGATCGATCTTTTTAGTTTATTCACAGCATCGGTTGTCAGGTCGGTAGGTTGTGTTTACTGGTCCCGTTTCAGATGGACGCGTATGGTACGCGCGCGTAGTAAAGTTTACGCGTATGTCTACGCGTGGTTTTACTTTCACATAGGGCGTACAGTCGTTGGCAGACAGTAGTAACAAAAGAACCATGCAAGGAGAAACATCTAGCGCTGTTGCCATTGCTGCATATTACATTTTTAAAAAAAAGTCAAAAAAAGAGAAGGATATGAGTACACCCTATTGATTGATCAATTACTATTGTTCCTATATCATTCCAGGATTTTTGCCGTAAGTCCCGATGTTTATATTCTTCGTTCGAACTATCCCATAAATTGGGTCTTTGTTCAACTTCGCTAATAAGTATTTCAGTATCGATAAACCTATTATCATTAGCCATTTTCTGTTCACAACGTAAATATTGGTTAGAATCGGCAACAATGAGAAGCACTCTCAACTGCATACACTCTTTCACGCGTCGTACCATCTGAAAACAACAACAAGTAACTAAACGACGACCAAGCTGCGCCTCGCGTTCCTACGTGGAGCGCACGGGATGAGCCGTCGCCTGGCGTATGAATTGAAGCGCACTCACGGCCATCCGCTCTACGCGTCCATTTGAAAACCTACATTTAATTTATATCTGACCTCACTCGTATAGTACGCGCGCGTACCATACGCGTCCATCTGAAACGGGAAGTCTAACACGTCGGTAAGTGATTTACTTACCGTTCAGACGTCGGTAAGTAAATTACTCCTCCAAACATTGCTGTCGACCGGTAAACAACCATTACCGTTCTTGATACTTAATATTATTAAAATACCCAAATGCAACTTTTCTCTAACCTTCTTAGTTTGTGGGATACAGTCTGTTTAATAATTAAAGGTGTAGAAAAAATACACATTTTATTTCATATCAACTCGGGAGATGGAAGTA
>CAJUYG010001266.1:94635-112509 GCA_910591675.1 Galerucella calmariensis
ACTTATTACCCCAATAAATATATACAAAATAATTACTTAATTTAGATAGGCAACGGACATAGCTTGACTAGGGGTCGCCGAAGAGTTCCTTTGGTGGTAATCACATCGGCAACTCGTATAATTCCGTCCTGTCCCGGGAATAATGCAGATATGCGGCCTAAACGCCACTGCGAGGGAGGGCTGTTGTCATCTCTGATCAGAACCATCGTTCCTACTTCGACGGGTTTCAAATTGTCCGAAGAAGTCCATTTACTGCGTTGGTGCAAGGTATGCAAATATTCCTTGCTCCAACGTTCCCAAAAATGCTTATGCAATTTGTTTATCAGCCTCCATCTTAATGCTGCTTAATGATGCAACATGCGACCTCAAAGCTCCATCAGCGGGCTGGGGGTCGCGAGAAGCAGAAGGCGACGAATCGACAGCTGGGGTCTCACTATTACCAGCGTGAGAACCACCATCAGCGCTCTTAAAGTGTAAAAGCTTATGATGAGGCAAATTACAATGACCACACCGAACTGTGACAGCGCAAGTGCGCGAATCATGCTTTTCTAAACATTTAAAACAAAGACGCGTTTTTTTACAAAAGTTATAACGTTCATAGGGAGATTTATTTAAAAATGAAGAACACGTTTTCAAGTGGTGACTTGCGTTGCATAACGTACAAGTCACTGTATTCGGCTTCGAGAAAAAACTATATCGATTACTAGATTCAGGAACACTTTTATTTAAATTTTGTTTAGCAGGCAAGGATTTATTTTTTCTACCAACATTCTGAGTAGGGCATGTTGACAGAGAATATGAGTCGAAAGAAATGCACTGACTTTCTAGAAAATCAGATAAATCATTGGAAGTGGGCATTTCACCAGACCCATGTAATGAGTCAAAACGTTGCCGAGTTTCGTCATCAAGTTTCGTTAGAATTATATAAGCTAACACGAAATCCGAAATTTGATAACCTAAATTTTCCAAAGCAGATAGATTTTCTGAAAAAGTGTCAATTAAATTACTGTGGCTATCAGAATTTTTAAACGTAGTAGCTGGAGCTTCCTCAATTTTGCACCAATGTGCCATTGCACGCAACCGTTTATTCAAATATCTATTTTTCAATTTATCATAAATTCTAACATAATTGTCCCTAGCTAAAGGCAAAGATTTGGCTAATCTCAAAGGAGCACCTTTTAGACTTTGAATTAAGTAACTGAACTTCTCAGTGGCATCGATATTAGGTCGATTGTGCACGAGCGCATAAAATAAATCGAAAAAAGTAATCGCCGAAGTAAAATCACCTGAAAATTTAATAAGTTCTAATTGAGGTAACCGCACATTACTAACTTGTTGTACCGCTTGAGGGACGACAATCTGACTCTTAGTGTCTTCATCTTCAAAAATATCCGCAAAATTAGCTTTTATTTGATAATAATCATTCATGTATTGTCCACGAATAATTTCCTCAGATTCTAATTGGGTTTCAGTAGCATCAGCGCCCAAAAAAGTGGTAATAATGCTTTGATGATGTTTGTTAAGGCTCTCTAAAATATCATCTAGCTCTGAATACCCAATACGAAAGAGCGATTGCTTACTTAATTTAGTAGCAGCTACATTCCATAAGCGCAACAAAGCATCTAAATCGTTTAGAGCGGTTCTTCTTTGTAAAGAGTATTTTCTTAATTTATCAGCCATTGTACTCAAACAAAAAAATGGCAATATTTAACAGAAAATAAATTCTATTGCACCTAAATTAAACTTGCGTGCGGAAAAGCGTAACCAATCATATACAACATACAAATTTTAAATTATAAAACAGGAAGCTCAATATTTAACAGGAAATAAAATTGAACTCACGTCCCCTTGTCAAGCTGCCACTGGCATGAGAAAACTAAAGTGATTTATTTATAAACCTGCAAATAATTGTAGATGAATGTACGTTTAGTGATCTTTATTTAAATTAAAGAAATTCCAGCAAAAAATCCTCATCAAGTAATGATAATAATTAAAAATTCAAAATCAGAACCTATTTTGATTCGTATTCCAAAACTGGTTAAATTCAAGGTCACCACAACTGACCAAAATTTACAACAAAAATCGAAAAAAACTACGCAATATTTTTTGGACCTCAATTACATCGCAAGTTTCACTGAGAATATCAATTTTTAACTAGCAATACATTCCAGCGAGAATAACAAGCCACCTCAAGATATTGAACAATTGAATATTAAAGTTTAATTTCTTTAAAACCGAAAATCAAACAATTTTAAAAGGTAAATCAGACGAATCCGGCTCGAAGGACCAATGTACGATCCAATGTTATGGATCTCTTCTTCGAGAGCTCTTATGAAGAGAGTTAAGTTTTAGGACTGTACAATTTACCCAAAAAACCTGTTTGAAATCGGGTTTCAATTTAGAAGTTGCCAAATTAGCGATTATACAAAAAAAGGACCGGTAAACGAATAGAGATTTACTCACCTAAGCAGATATCTCGTCTACACACACCCTCAGAGAGCTCTCTCCAATGCAGCTTCAAGTACCATCACTTGCAGTCTATTTTTTATAACGCTAAGAACTCACAGGTAAAAATAAAAATTATAAAAAACTGATTTGTGTTCAATTAAGTGCTGTCGATGGAATGAATCGTAAAATTGTTGTAAATCTCTAATTAAACGCGAGCATAAAATAACCACCACGACTACAAAAGCTTGTTGTTTGGGTTGTCAACCTTGCAGGAAAATAATTAAAATTAAAACTAAAGCGGATTCCAACATCATCCAAGTCACCAGAGAGTCACCAGCGGCGCATCGGTGCTTTACGCGATAAATTCGAACGAGTGAAACATCTTATATTTTTATTCTGTAATCTTTGCTTATGGTTTCCTTCGGTGTTGCTGTTTTTGAAAATGACACCTGAACGGTATTATCTTTCCTGCCTTTAAATTTCTTGAACGCAGTGGTGAACCGCCGCCGCTTCCTTTTGGAAACTTGTGACGTCCTTCGATAGATTAGCTATTGTTTGTTTCAGCCCCACAATTCCGGCTACAACAACTACTAGCCGCGGCAATAAATCTGTTACTTCTCTGTCTAGTTGAACAAATAACTATTTTCATGAAATAGTATAAGCAAACCAACCCTTCCGAAATCATACACTACAGTGCTTCGTACTGTTGCCACCAAAACATTTTATAGGCAATAATGTGAGACGACTGGTCTATCTTTGATAGGTCATTGGGTATACACAGTCAGATAACGATCTTCTGTGGGGGGTTAGGTTAGGTGTTTCAGGTCCGAGGGCGAGAGAGAGACCCTGCCAAACATAAAATACCTGATTCGAGCCGCGGCGGGGCAGGCACAAATAATATGCGCTGCTGTTTTATCATCTTCCAAACAAAGACGGCCAAAAAAAAACGGAAATTATGAGGAGACTTCTTCCAAACATCGGTGGACCAAACTATGCAAGGCGACAGGTGCTATGCACGATCATACATAGTGTCCTCCTATATGCTGCCCCAGTGTGGAGAGCAGTTCTTAAAACACAAAAATATCGGACAAACTTATTAGCACACAGAGGAAGGGATTGCTGAGGGTGATATCGGCCTACAGAACGGTATCTGCGGATGCGGCCCAAGTAATATCGGGTTTCCCGCCATTAGACTTGATGTCAGCGGAGATCTGTATGCTATACAAAATAGGAACGAGGCTTCCTGGTAACAGAAGGATGGCGCGGAAAAAAACACTGGGAAGATGGCAGCGACAATGGACACAAAACAGTGGAACGGCGAAGTGGACCCGGAGGCTTATCAAGGATATCCCAAACTGGATAGAGTGTAAACACAAAAGAACAAATTATTATTTTACACAGTACCTAACTGGGCATGGGTCTTTTGGGACTTATACAAACAGAATTGGCAAAACCACGACTGATTTATGCCATACGTGCGGAATCAGTGATAGTCCGCAACACATGTATGAAGAATGCAGTAGATGGTCAAGTGAGAGAGATGAAGTGACAGCAAGTATGGGTATATTCCCAAAAACGGATGAACTAGTTGAAACTATGCTTAGTCATCCGGAAAAGTGGAACCTAATGTATGCATTTATCTGCAATGTTATGGAAAGGAAAGAAATTGAAGACAGAGATAGGGCGGAAAAATAAAGTGGAAAATTAAAGATGTTTTTTCGTATCTACGGCTACTTCTGAAGTTATGGGCAATGCCTTTTTCCGGGAGTAAGCTGGTAGCACAAGAGGTGGGTGTTTAGTGGGTGCGAGCCCCACACGGTACTCAGCAGCATTGCACATCCCAGCTGCTGAGGCAGGCTGGTAAAAAAAAAAAAACTGATTTTCCTATTAATATCCCTCAATCGTATATACATAAAAAATAGCCTTACATTATAAAACAGTATTGAATAACAGTAAATTAGTTGGTAAGTAATAAAATTCCAAATGAACGAATCAACTCAAGTAGAATTGAAATTAAAGCTAACAAACAACACCTTGTATTGCATGAAAACACAATGAATCGAAAGACTGGTGAGAGATGGGTGTAAATTTCTGGTTCCCGCGTGACGTAACTGTGCGGCTCGGACGCAGTTTGGAGTAGAAATCAGCATACCGTGAGTAAGTGTATCCTGCTATAGTCTAACATTTGTTTGGAGACATTTTTCGAAGGATGTAAAAAAACCTTTGAATGAACCAATCCTGGTAAATTATGCCAGAAGTCTACAGCTCTTCTTGCTGTCCAGGTTTTTAGTATTTGTTTGGCAAAATATATTGCGATGCCAATTGTAGGCTCTGGTCCGATAGAAACACGTGCGACACCCTCCCTTGCAATGGAGTCTGCCTTCTCGTTTCCTTTCATGCCAGAATGGCCAGGGATCCAGACCAGCAATAGTTTATTGAGTTCTCCTATTGAGGAGAGTTTTTTTTGGCAGTCTATAACCAATCTCGACGCTACAAGGAGAGAGCTAAATGCTTTCAAAGCCGCTTGGCTGTCCGAGAAAATTTTTATTATTTATGTATGAGATTAGCTTGCTCCAATCTCTCCACACATGAAACAATGGCTTAAATTTTTCGCCTGAAATACGGTTGCATAGGATCATAGAGAGGTTGAAATTTCTGTCCTAGGTCCGCGCCCGTATACACCTGCACCAGAGCCTGAGGGTGTTTTTGAGCCGTCTGTGTACAAACAGCTGTCTGCTCTTAATAGTTCATCCTTACGGAGGACCCATTCATCTTTATTTGGAATTAGGACGGTATAAGGCAGGTCGTAGTTTACTGTTGGAGGCATTTTTTCAGAGGTCATTCTCAGAATACTGTGACTTTCAGTGTCCACTAGCATTCTGCTTTGTTCTGTATAAGCCTGATTTGTGCATGTAGAAATATGCGCAATTCTGTATGTTGTCCATCTAGCTTCTCTTTCCAAAAATATATGGAGAGGAGGTAGGTCCAGAAGAATTTCCATGGCTGCTGACGGTGTGGAGCTGATAGCACCCGTAATTACCAGACAAGCCTGTCTCTGTAAACCAGAGAGCTTTGCTTAGGCCATTCGCTGTTAAGCTTTTGGCCACCAGACAATAGCTCCATATTACGTGATCATTGGTCTAAGGATCATCACATATATCCAATAGATTTGTTTGGGTCCCAAGCCCCTAGATTTTCCACAGATCCTGCGACATGTCCACAAGGATAGTCTGGCCAAGTTATCCATATAACTTTTTCCAAGTGAGCGTTCCAAGTAAGTTTCATATCTAGGATAATCCCCAAGTATTTGACTTCCGCTGCAAATGGAATAACCTCACCATTGTGGGAAAGTAGTGGAAGATCCTCCAACTTTCTTTTCCTAGTGAAGAGAACTATAGCAGTTTTACCAGGGTTAACAGACATCTGTTCCCTCTGACACCAACTGTGGACATCGTCCAACGTCTTTTAGAGGATGTTATATGCTACCCTTGCTGACTTGGTCCTTACCAAGATGACAAGGAGGTCTGCATTCACTTGCAGTTCTACCCCTCTTCTTTCGAGAACGCTAATCCATCAAGAGTGACCATAGTAAGGGAGATAGTATTCTACCTTGTGGGCAGCACCTGGAAACCTTGAAGCTAATGGTTTCGTCCTAGAGAGATGTAGTGGCTGTCCTATTTGTGAGCATGGCATATATCCAACCGGTAATGGTTGGTTTGATACCCTTTTCAGTCAAAGCTGAACCAATGGAGGTCGGTAGTGCATTGGGGGTAGTCACCCTTGGTAATCCAATAAAGTAATGAATAATACTGGGATAGCATCCCAATAAAAACCGTTCCTGGAACGTGAACTTCACTGGATTCCATTTCTAGTAGACTATCATATTAGATTGTCATAAAATAAAATATTTTATCTCACATTTTACCAGAGATGTGATCTTTATGAATGGACCTTAATGAAATTTGACAACAAAGTTTTGTAGTCTTAAACTTCAAAAATTATTGATTGTCTAGTTGTCAAATTTTTTCGTTGTGTCAGATAGGGACCAAAAATGTATTTCATTACTAGTTAATCTTGACAACGGTAGCTGGAACGCTACCGAAACGTCGAAATAAAAAATAAAAAACATTATTGTGGTTTGATTCCCAAAAAATAAGAAAATAAAAAATAGATAACCTTAATAAACTAAAATGTGTCAAATTGAAAAGCTACGTTAAAAAATTGTGATTTCCAGTATTAGAAAGGTTATTTATGAGTATACATTTAACTTGATATTGAGTTGTACAATAGTGTTATAAAATTTTTGAATGTACCAAAATCTGTAAAATTTCTCAAAATAATAGAATTGTATCAATTCTCTAACAACAAAAAGTACCACTTTTAAAGGTGCATATGAGAGAGTTTTTTGCTTCCCATAATTGAATAATTTAATGTACGCCTCTGGTTTGTTTACGCTTCAACGGAAGTCGGCCATATTCAGAAGCCAATTTGGTCGATGATTCTTTATACTGTTATGTTCTCTCCTCTTTCATTTTTACCTCGTTGGTGTCAGCACAATACTGTCATTTGACAGAGTAGTCCAATATTGACTTGTTTTGCTAACACTTCCCGAATAGGTTTATAAAGTGTATTTCGGCATTCTTGTTTTTCGCAATTTTTTCATTAACCATAAAAAATACCGAAAAAGGTTTCAAGTAAAAATAAAAATTCATTCAGAATTTCATATTTTTCCGACCGTTTACGCTTCAAATTTATCGGTCGCAAGTGCACCGATGTGATTGCATATAATTGAAACTTATTTTTATTTTCAATTCCTTATTAATTGAATGTAAAATATACTTGAAATTTTACTTACTTAGTCAATCAGCAACTCCACAAAACGTATATCATTGTTGGCAATAGGACAAAATACAAATCTAATTATCACCTAAAAACTGATTTTACGAATTAAATTATGAGATCATTAACAGTATGCAAGTGCAAGCAGTCCACCGATATTACTTAATTAAATATATGTTGGATTATGACAATAGTATCAGTACAAATGATTCTTTTTCAACCCCTCAAAATTTCATTTTTTATTGTTTAGTATGTCATATTTTATTACACAGAACATATACAGAGTCTATTCTATTGACAGTTCATATAACTGCATCGATTTAACACTGTGCCACGATACTGCGTGCAGCCATCTGCGAGGGAAGTAAGTGGATGCTGTCTCGTTTCTACACCTATGACACATATAAAGGTGTCTGTTAAAAAGTGCCATATAATTGTATAGGTATAGGTATAGGTAATACAGTGTTAAGGCGCGTCTACCTTATGCCGCTGTTCACCAATTGGCAAAAGCCGATTCAATGTAGACGCGACCGTTGACCGTTGACATGAAAAATCGCTAGTGTCGGTTTCCTTCAAAGAAAGCCTCTCTAAGCTTCATTTGTGATTAAGACTGATTCAGACAGTCTACCAGTTAGCACGAGTTCTCTAATAGAATGGACGAATGAGAAAATTATGAAATTGACTATTTCCCTTGTCTCAATTCTCACCAATTACAGTTTGGCAAATTCACCTGAAAGTGTGAGGTTCCCACAGCATGCAGGTTCGAAAATGGTATGGGAATGCCTGAGCAAATTCAATGAAGTAGGCGAGAGCAATAAGGTTACCATACTGTGGATTCCAGAGCACACTGGAATAAAAAAAAAAGAAATAGCAATACCCTTTTCCGGTATCAGCTCCAAAACAGACAAAGCCGAAAAAGGGATGTTCGGACCATTGGAAAAATTTAGTAGAGCTTAGACAATCAAAAATCATAGAAAGCTAAAAAAAGTGGAGAAAAATAATGAAGATTCTGTGATATGGAATAAGAAACCTCCATCCACATACTTGCAGATTACATAGCAATTCAGTATTCTAGTGCACGATACCTAGGAGACTACTGAATAAACTAAAGCCTGCAGACATCTTAAATTCTCCCGTGTAATAGATTCAAAAGAGCTCCCAGTCTCCGAGTCTTTGCTCAGGAACTAAGTAGAAGGGGGGACACTAGAGATCTTTTAGGTCTTAATGGATGTCACCCTAAAATACATACATACATACAAGGGGACACAATAGATATTTCAGGCCTCATAGTGGATATCACCCCAACATACATACTTACCTACTCACATAAGCATGTTACCTTCAAGTCAATGTTTTCATTTAAATGTCAAATTACTGATTACGATTGTTATTGTATTTTTATGTTATTTTATTGTGAGAGATTGGAGTAGTACAAAATAGCAAAGTTTAAGTATAAAGTTTAGAAGTTTGAATTTTTCATTAAAGGAAACATCAACTGAAAGTACTGTGGTGGAAATTGTAAATAATACTGTGAAGCCTAGAAAAGTACGAAAAGACAGTGAAATTAGAGTTTGTGTTGTTTGTTTATTTCATTACCAACTTTACAAAATTGTAAAAATTAATTTACCTAGTACTTTTTCTTTTTCATCAGGTATAGTGCGGCTTTGCACGGTAAATCCGAAAAGTTTTATAGTTTTAATTGAATTGTAATCAGAGTCTGTCCTGCTCCAAATTTCCAAGCTTTACAATCCTTGGCGGGTAAGTGTGAGGGTATTGATTCCTGAATGCGGTCCTGTATGAATAAGAATAGGGACGACCTTGCGTGTGCTCTACTAAGAATAACGGTTTAAAGGGTAAACGCACGAATGCCGCCCCAGTTCGCATATTAAAATACAATACAATACATTTTTCGAAATGGAATCACGATAACGTCTTAATAAAGGATTTATTTTTATACAAGCGTGATAATCTTTGTTAGTAACTTGTTTTTACACATTTCGTGCGATTGTCCTCGAATTTTTATTATTTGTTAGGGAGTTTCCTTCATGACATTATCAGTAATATCACGAAAATGCATTAGTTTAGGAAAATGTGCCTGTGCCGAGGAAATAGTGAAGTTTAAAATGATAAATGATCTTACAATTCAACATTTTTTATAGCATTGAAAAAGCACGAAACGTTGGTCCAACAAAAACATGAGAGTTTTTTGAAAAAAAATTTAAATAATTTATATCGTAGGTACTCGACAGTCCACATGGATCTCGCTTCAACTTGATCTTGTAAATTAATGTATCAGAGCAACTATTTGCCGTTTTTTCTCGAATATACGACTGTACGACTGTTTAAAAACTTAGGTCATTGGTTATAGGTGATAACAAATATTTAGCTAGGCACACTTACAGCCACATTTAGAAAGTACTTAGGTAACTTGAATTGTATTTAGGCCCGGTATTTTCAAGTACGAATGAAATGGCCAATTTATTAGGCAGTCTTATCCAACAGATAAAGTGTAAAAGTCTTCCAAACTGACTTTAAGAGGGGCCTTCTCACAGGTATATAAACCTCAAAACATAAACAAAAATCTAGTTATTTTTAAGTTCAAAGTATTTACGATAGATGTCGCTAGAATTTAATATGCATTTCTTGACGATTCGAACAAACGCCTCTCCGGGTCAGCTGTTTCAATTAGAGATAATATACACAAAGTTTCGATGTTTTGGTTTCAAATACAATTTCTGCCAGCAGGTATTTTGATTTATTTTCAATCTCAATAAGTAAATTATGATTTTATTTATTTACCAGCTAGTATGTTCATTTTACCTAGGTATTTTCTTCTCTTCTTTAATTGTTTCTGTACTTATAGGTTAATTTTGAAATTAAAATAGTATATGAATCATTATCGTCGGTTCTCTATTTTATGAAGTTTTATACCTAACAACAGATATGGATGCTGATAATTTGGAAGTGTCTTTACAACAACAAAAAAGTGGTGAAGAACCTGGGATAATATCATCAGATGAATATGAACAGTAAGTTCTTTCACACAATGTTTTCTTATGTCCAAGTAGCTATTCTCAAATAAACCTCTTGCCATTGATTTTGAAAACAGTTAATTTTGAAAATAATGAAATAATGATTTTTTTAGAATAATGTCCCATCAGTTGGAATGTGAAATAGAACCTAAGCCTGGAAATCCTATTACAGGAAATAGGATTGTAGAGCTAGGGTATAGGTTAGATTGGGCTACTGAACTACACTACAATCACTTGAAAATATGTACATTGGGTATGCTCAGTATTAAAGAAGAATGCAGTAGGGGCAATGAATTGACTAGTAGAGTAATCTTTAAATGTTCATTGTGTTCGAGAGAATATGAATACGACATTGAAAATCCAAATAGAAAAAAATCTGTAGTAAATGCTGGAGCAGTATGGGGAACTTTGGCTGTGGGGTACACATACTCGCATATGACAGAAATGTTGGCATGCATGGATATACCTACCAAGAGCTCCAAATTATATTACAATATTGAAAATGAGCTGGGAAAGGTAAATACAATTTTAAACACAAATAGATAGAACATGTAAAATTTTTGCTATGTAACATATGAGATTATCATGTTCAAAATCGTTTTAGGAATGGAAAGCCTGTCTTGTAAGATTCATGGAAAGGGCTGGTATGGAAGAAAAATAGAGGGCTATAGAAAATGGACAACTTTGCTTAGATAGCACACCTTGTTTATGTGGATGGTTCTTGGAGTAAACGATCCTATGGCACAAACTGTAATGCACTATCTGGTATGGTAGCTATAATTGGAGAATATATGGGCCAAGTACTATTTATAGCAGTAAGAAATAAGTTTTGTGCTATATGTGCCAGAGCTTCCAAAAGCAATGTAGTTGTGAAAAAACACATCTGCTACAAAAATTGGGATGAATCCGCTCCTGCAAAGGAAGCTGATATGGTTGTGGAAGGATTTAACTGCAGTTGAAAAATGCACGGTGTTAGGTATACTAAATTTATGGCAGATGGTGACTCCAGTGTATACAAGAATATTATAGAAAAAGACAGTTATGGAAGCGACGTTGAAAAAATTTAATGTACAAATCACGTTTTAAAAAATTATGGAAAACGCCTCAGGAATATCAGAAAGGATACCAGTATTTCACTAGCAGGAAGAAACTTTATCATCCCATCCTTCAAAGTGGTCAATACGTTCTTTAACGGTATATGGGTGACGTTCTGGGTTTACAAAATCTACAATTTCTTGTATCTCTTGATCTTCGAGTTCCTCAAACTCATTGAAAATATCCATTTCAAAATAAATGTGACAGTTTTTATTCAAACTAGGTTAGAATCGCCAACACCTTGGAAAGAGAATAACTCAATTCGTAGTTAATCGGCATCAGTCGGCTGTTATTCACAACCCGAACAATTTTATTTCGAACTTATAGGTACCTCCTAATAACTTAACTGTAGAATAATGCTATATATTCTGCGAATATAAATTATCCAATCTTGGAAAGACGAATCTAGTGCTAATTTGATAAATATATATTATTTACAACTTTATTCAGACTTGGGCCTTAAAAGAAATTACAAATTATCGAGCGAGTTTACTATTTTAGAAGCGGACTAGTGATTACACGCTAGTGATAGTTGGCTAGTGAACATGATTACACTGGGAGAGTTTACTAGCAGATATTGGATTAGACAACTAGTAGTTTGTTAACTCGCTCAATGTGATCGACGCTTTAATGATTTTGTTGATTGTAAATAATAATCTATAGTTAATCCAAAATAATTTCAAATTTTATTACACTTCAATTTTTTTTATAGTCGCTCCAACCAATAAGGTTATAAGCAACGAAAATTATAGCATAAATTATATTAGGTGGTACAATCTGGTTTCCTTAATATATGTAACTAACTGTTCTGCGTCCATTTGCACACCCAAACCAGTTTCCAAATTGTTTGGTAACTTATTTTTTTGATAGCAGGTATTTAGAGCAATCACATACAATGTGCTCTACTTTCAAGTTCGTGTTACATACGTTGCAGGTTTGTTTATCTTCCTTTGCTATTAGAAACTCATGGGTTAAAATGGTGTGCCCTAATCGGAGTCGATTGATTTTCACTTGGTCCTTCCAGAGTACAGTTTTTTGTCGCCACTGTTTCATATCGCGTTTAATTTCGCGGTGCCTAGAGTTGGGCATTTCCCACTCATTTTGCCACGCACTGAGAACTTTTGTTTTTATGTAGCCTTCAAAATCGCTAGGCAAAAAATTCGGCACATTCACCGAACTTTCACTTGTAGAAGCTTGCCTCTCCATTGCCACGAATACCAACAGGGGATGGGACCCACATAAGCTCAATTTTTAGATTTATTTTTTTATATAATCCAGTTCTATTTTAATGAGATTGACTATTGGATGTCTAGTGTAAAGTTGTTGAATCGACTGGATTGAGCTTAGTGAATCTGTTATTATCAATGATATTTTTAACATGGACTAATGCTTGGAGTATTGAGAATAATTTAGCGGTATCTATTGTGCTAATGGGCTCATTAACATATTTTTTTTATTTTACCTTCAGGAATACCAAATCATTTTGAAGCTCTGTACAAAAAATTAGACGTCTGCAAGACTGATAAGTCGCTTGAAAAAATTAAACAGCGCTCCTCTCCGAAATTCAGGCGTGTCGTCATCGCATATGAAATCTCTCGTTCAGAGAGCGGATACCGCGCCGATTGGTTTTCGGTCAGATGACTACTTAGCTAGTAACAGTATTTTGCTTGCTTATATGCTTATTATTATACGTTTTAGCAAACTTTAAACAATGTTGTGTTTGTGGAATAATTTAAACTATTCGACACAATAGACCAAAACCAGAGTAAAAAAAGCTATAAATATTGTGCGGTTCCAAAATGTAAAAGTAACATCTAACAAAACATTTATTTTTATTAGTAAGGAAGAGAGGCAATTGCAGAAAGGCAGAAAAGCAGAAGAGTATTTTTAAATTACTTTATAAAATTATTTAATAAAATAATGGATCAGTACATCACAAATTGAATTTCATTAAAAACTGATAATCTTTTTCAGTAGATCATCAACAAAACTGGCGAATATTATATGTTTTGAAAGAAATTATTTTATTTGATTCAAAGTCCGGATCAGCTCTAACAAATATCAATTTTTTTTACCAGTGAGGAGCATGTGCATCTGAATCTGATGTGAACATTTAGAACTAATATTACTTGCTTTATCAAAATATGTGGTGGCAACGTGGCGCTGAGTGAGAATAAATAAATTGATTTTTCGCCAACAATTTATCCAAATTTTCGGAGTTTGTTGTGAGAATTAATAATTTACAAATACCTCAGGCAATTATTAAATGTGTAAGCTCAGTGCATGTGCATTAAAAAAACATGAAAAGAGTGAGTAAAATATAAAAAGAACAAGTAAATAGGTTATTTAGTAGATATCTGGTCATAAATATTGTACGAAAAAAGAGTTGTTCTAGACCTGGTCGCAGTAAATTATTCCAAGGTGTTGCCAGATCGACATAAAAAAAGAAATTTTGAGGAGAAATAAAATTTAAAATCATAAACGAGAAATTCGACAGTGAATAACTGGTTGCACGGATAAAGTTGAAAGGGTTCGACGGGTTGACTGGCCCTGACGCTTTGCCGCTGTGTAACCAGAAATATACAAGGATCCATAAACTAAAATACATAAAATGGACTCGGACGACTACCTGACGGACGAGGGAAAAGGAAAGAAAGACTACACAGATGATCTGTTCAGAAGATCGAAGAGAACACTTAGATCTCCGAGCAATGGAGAACAGCCGAAAGACTCCATGAAAGATCAATTAGTCGAGATGATGAATATGATGAGAAACCTGACAGGAGATATAAAGGAAATCAAGAGAGATCAGCATACAAACAACGAAGAGACTAAAATGCTGATGGAAGAAATAAGAAACCTAAGAGATGAACAAAGAGGGAGGCAGGAAGCGATAAAAACATATAGGCTAGCCAACAAAGAAGTAGCAAACAAATACAGAGAAGAAGTATACAGAATACTCCATGAAACAGAAAACGATCAGAGAAATAACATAGAACAGGTCTGGAGTTGGTATAAAAACACACTAATACAAGCTGCAAAGGATATATGTCCGTGCTTCGGAGGGTTGGATGAGGGAGGCTGGAAGTGATTCACCCCTAATCTCTCATACAAGTCTCCGTAGAGGGGTTGTCCTACCCGACACGGCGCGTCCCAATGGCTGATAGGGTGTCTCCAGAGGGAGTTGGTGGTCAGGGGACTCGTGCTCTTCGAGTTGTAAGGGCCTTCATGACCGACAACCCTCGGGATAAGCAATAAATAAGGCTCCAGTATGGGAACCCGAATAGTTGCTCGCGGATCAAAGGGAATAGAGTAGTAAACCTCGATAAATACCAGCAGCATAGGGGAGGCAGCTATGTTGTGTGATTGTAGGCAGCGGCAGCCACTGCGTCCGGAGGCAACCGTGACAAAAGCCTAGAGGAGTAAACCTCGATAAAACAATCCGTAATCTACGTTGTTAGCTACCGTGACAATAGATGAATGGCTACGCGAAAGTCAGTCAGGAACGGTGCCTTCGGGATACATGGTGACCTCGTGAGCGGTATGTGTTAAATTATGATATTTTTTTTGCTCTAGTAGAAATCCCATGAAGTCAGGCAATTTGAGGTGAAGAGAGGTATTCCCTTTCCCTTCTCGAAAAAGGGTCTAATAATTTGTATTCCAAATGAATGCGCGCCGGTCAACGTTTCGCTTCGCTCGCGATATCAATCAATCAATCCAGATCTTGGAATTATAAATATAAAGAAATATAAAATTCATTTATAAACGTATATAATGACTTCCTTTCCCCTTTTTGGAAAACATCATATGGAATAAAAATCATTTTATATTCATGTCTATCTTTACATACATGTTTATTCCCTTCCCCTTTTCGAGAAAGTATCTAATAATTATTTGTATACCACATGAAACGTCGACCAGGCGCATATGGAATAAAAATCATATTAGCAAACTGTAGATAGATGTGTTTAATGTTTTTTTTTTCTTATTATACATTTGCCCACAGAAACAGCTGCTGATAGGAAAAACTATTTCTTGATTTGTATGAAAAATTGTTATGATTTATAAATATATTTGGAATAGGTACATTTGACAATTTAATCATATTACTTTCTTTACTTGCAGCAGCCGAAGCAGCAACGAAGAAAAATTTCCACAGGACAGTAACCCTCATGAAAAGACTTAAAGCACACAAAACACAAGGGAGGCAGACAGGATCACTTACTTGATATAATTATAAACATTGTCTTTTTTAATTATATTGAGGAAGTGAACCGTGTTTTGAAAGGTATTGACATGAGAGTGATTAACAGAGATGCTCTATTTCAAATAACCCATAATAAATATTTTAAACGCCGTAAGAGATCAGATTGATGATCAGTCTTTTGTCAATATCATTCAAAAGTTCAAAAAGTTCAAAAGTTTTCTTTTTTATTTTCCTTGTATATTCATTATTTTATTGGTACTTTTTAGTATAATTTTCCTCTTCAGCCCATTTTTTAATTATCTTCTCATATTTGTTTATTATGTAATTACTAGAAGTTATTTGTTTGAAAACAATACATCCTTCTCCTATATTAGTGATTATTGATTTTTATTGAATGTGTGATTTTTTAACTTCAATATGTTATATTTGATTTTTTTGTACTCCTCAATATTCATCTTGTTCTGTATTTCAATAATAAAGGTGAAAGTGTAACTGTTTCACTATTTGTTGTACTTTGCGTCGTTCCCTGATCACTGATAATAATTATAAACTTATTAATGCTTCTTACTTTGAAATAGTATCAAGAACGGTAAGGGTTGTTTACCGGTCGACAGCAATGTTTGGAGGCTGAGCGGAGCGAAGCCTCCAATTTTGCTGGAGACCGGTATTACCCTTAACGTTCGAAATGCTTATACCATTTTTTGCGCGATCGTATTGAAATAAACTCCGAATAAAATAATTTAAATTTCTTCGGAATGAACGAAATGTCAAAAGTGACATTTATACTTCTCGATCAGTTTAAAATAAAATTCAAATTTCTTCGAAATGAGCGGAATGTCAACAGTGACATTTATACTTCTCGATCAAATATAATTTGCATTTTGGTGAAATTGTTTTCATGCTATTTATTACTTTTTATGTTGTTCTGTTCGTTTCTGTTCATAAAAAAAATATCGATCTTATTTTTTTTTGTTCCTTTCGTGTAATGAATGAAGTAATATATTATTTAGGACCACTTAAATGTATGTAGGGTTAAGACGTCGGTAAGTAAATTACTTACCGACGTGTTAGACTTAGAAGTAAAGTAAACAGTAAACACAACCTACCGTCCTGACAACTGATGCTGTAAATAAACAAAAAAGATCGATCGCGCAAAAAATCGTTTCACCTTACATCGTATGCGATTCAAAATATTATTCTACATTTATTGTTCTCCCTGTTTGTCATTAAAAGATGTAAAAAACGTTTTATTGGCTGTGTACTTTTTATTTTAAATAAAATATATAAACTTGATGATTGACTTGATTGCTTTATTTTTCCCACTCCAGGCATTATGGTCCATTTTTTGAAATTTAACTTGACTATTTGATTGTTATTATTGTAATATCAATCCAAATGTTAAGTTACTTTGAATAAAATATCAAATAATGGACCATAAATGCCATTTTGCAATAAAAATGAAATAAGTAATTTTGAATATAGCGCCAGCAGCGAAAAACTGTAAAATTACAGGAATCTTCTTTTTCTACTGTTAGCGAAGATCACAACCAGGTCAAAGGTGTTAGAGTTTCATTTTCCGACTCTCAAGGTGGCGCCCATCTATCAGTGTTATGTTATCTATGGTAGCAAGCTCGCATGCCACGCGGGCGGCAAGGGTTCGATTCCCGGCCGAATCCTAGAAATCGCTGCTTCGTAAACGAGAGAGAGAGACTGAGGAGAGAGCGCACGCGCTCAAGGCACATAACGCAGCAACGTAACGTAACGAACAGATCTTTTCCGCCGCGACCCTCGGTCGCTCCAACCTGACGTAAAGAACTAAAGTTTTGATGAAGTTCTAATAAACACCAAACTGAAAACACCACATGTAGGGTATTATCGCTGTAATACAGAGGTGATTGGATGAAATTTGACACATGACTTAAAATTGAGTGATTGGTTAATATATTAAGTGAAAAATTATCAGTAGTAATAACCCAAGGACATTGGAAATTGTTAGAAAAAATTTTATGACAGATTTCGAAAGCTTCTTGCTTGGAAACAGACCGACGCCGACGCCGAGGTCTGTTGCCTACAAGCAACAAGCTTGAGAAAGTTGTCATAAAACTTTTGAGCATTTATCAATGTCCGAGGGTTATTCGGATAGAAAATTTTTTGCTTCAGTTTCACAACCAAATCGTGACATTTCGAAATATTAAATATTCGAAACTTCAAAATCGGAATAAATCAATATGTATCCATAGCAACGTGAAAATT
>CAJUYG010001266.1:112519-128277 GCA_910591675.1 Galerucella calmariensis
GAGGTCTGTTGCCTACAAGCAACAAGCTTGAGAAAGTTGTCATAAAATTTTTGAGCATTTATCAATGTCCGAGGGTTATTCGGATAGAAAATTTTTAACCAATTATAGTATTACAACCAAATCGTGACATTTCGAAAAATTAAATATTTGAAACTTCACAATCGAAAAAAGGTAGAACGTGTCGCGGGACACACGGTAGGAACTTTAGTTCCTTTTAAGCAAAAGTTATGTAATACATCTGACGTTATAGATAAACAAATTTGCATATTCCTTGGTGGTCGAGTAGTAAGCAAACCAGACTCTCACGCGGTAGACGCGGGTTCGATTCCCCGTGAAGAAGTTTTTTTTATTGTTAATTTTATTTTTATATAATTATTCTGCTTGATATTAATAACGACAACAGGAAGACTTTTGAAATATTTAGCAGAATATTCATTATTATAGATAATGGTACGGTACCCTTCATGAGGGAGACTGGCAACATCTACTTATAACTGCATCGTATATTTAAAAAAGGAAACCGCTGCAATATACAAATTGGACATTCCAGAACTGTACGTTTACCACAAAAAATTAGTGGAAACATAAAATTGAATTGTCAAATTTTCAATTTGAAGTTATATCAGAGTTTATAGAAATTTTTATTTTGTAGAAGAAAAAGTATGCTGTTCGACTCGTGTGGATTGTTCATATCGCACTTGAACGATTGAGCACTCCGCCTACAGCCTACGGCGTCGTGCTCAAACTTCGTCCTCGTGCGATATGGCTATCATATCCACACTAGTTACACAAACTACTATTTCTATCAAAATATGCCCTTTTACATTTAAAAACAACCTGCCAAATGTCAAATCAATTTATCCATCCATTTTAAAGTTATCGAATTAAAACATTCAAGGTTTTCAAAATTTCAACACCCCATATTTCGAAAAGTAAATGTGCTAGACCCCTTAATCCTCATATCATTTTGTCCAATTGTACGAGAGGAATCTACATGCAAACGTTGTAATTACCCTTAACGTTCGAGATTCTTATACCATATTTTGCGCGATCGTATTGAAATAAATTCTGATGATTTTATTAATCAAATTTAAGGTTATCTATATGTCAAAATAGCAAATAAAATAAAATACATACCCAAAACCCGGATATACGTCACAAACGATGACACACAGCAAGAAGGCTGTTGAATGTACTATATTAACCGAAGATGATGTACAGGGTTATTCATCATAAATTACCCACCCCCTATCATCGTTATTATTACTTTTAGAAAAAAAGTCTCATATAAAAGTTGTTTCGTTTCAGCTGAATGTTCTCAATATATTACCAAAGTTCAGTTGCGTTCAAATTCAAGGGGATACAAACAATAATAGTTCTTTTTTAAATGGTCTTTTTTCTGAATTCAAAAATATATAATTCGTTACCCCCACCTTGTACCGTTTTTAAGTTATGAGATGTTGTAAATCTTAGTTTTAGTAATTACTGTAAATATGAAAAAGATATTTTATTGAAGTAAGCTATGAAAATGACAACTAACATGTTTAATAATTGACATTTTTCATATAAAGTAATTAATATGGTTCTCAGTAAGAAGGAAAAAGTCAAAATATATACCTATACAAAACAAAGTTTATTCAAGAGAATTTATGAATAATAACTTATAAAATATATTCGAGATGTCCATCATTATTTTTAATGCATAATTGATAACACCTTATATTATTCATAATAACATTGCAGATAACTACATTATTTCCATTTAGTTTGTTATTTTCAAGTTGAACCCTTGCTTTAATAACTTGTACATTATTATTATTAATAAAATCTTCCACCTGTCTGTAAACTATTTTAATTACTTTATCTGAAAAAAGTTAATTATCAAACATATTAGTCATTTTCATAGCTTACTTTGATAAATTATCTTTTTCATATTTACAGTAATTACTAAAACTTTTTCAGCATTTCATAACTCAAAAACGGTACAAGGTAGGAGTAAGATATTGTTTATTTTGAAAATCAGACAAAAAAGTCCATTCCAGAAATGTGAAAATATACAGGTTTTCCCATTCAAAAAAGAAATATTATTCTTTGTATCTCCTTAAATTTGCACGCTACTGAACTTTTGATAAAATATTAAGAAAATTCAGCTGTAACCAAACAATTTTAATATGAGACTTTTTTTTCTAAAAGCAATAATAACGATGATAGGGGGTGTGTAATTTATAGTAAATTACCCTGTACTTGGCGCAAATTAAAAATTCGTAAAAATACATCATCTTGTCTGGGACTTAAACGATGGCTTGCTTGTCGTGGTTTACCTGTGTCAGGTAATTGAAATATCTTAGTTGAAAGTTCATAAAGAGTCTGGTATATGATTGTGCTCTTATTATTTCATATAAATTTTGATCGAATATCCATAATATTTATAAACATACTGTTTTACAATTACTGGAACTGTAGCTGAATAGCGTCAGTCAAAATAGCGCTAGGTTGAAACAGCGGCCGTCAAAATAGCACTGGACAAAATAGCGCCGCACAAAAATAGCGCAGAACAAAAACAGCGTCGGCCAAAAAGCGCTCGACAAAATAGCACTGCGACCAAATAACGCCGGTTGAAATATGCTTAGAAAATTACCTATTAAATTATAAGAAACTATAGTGAGTAACTTTTCCTAGGAATGATGATATTGTTACGAATCGTAGAAGACGGTAAATTCAAGAAAGGTCTAGAGTTGCGGAGGACTAGATATACGCGGTTTTTTGAGTGAGTGGAGGAGTTTTTCAGTATACAGTGAACCGGTAAACAGTTTCTATTTACAGTGAGTACAAATAGTGTTGAAGATAAATTAGGACAATTATTATACCAAGTGTAGATAAATTAGTAGACATTAAGTAGTGTGTATATAAATTAAGTTTATTATAGTGTGTAAGTGTTTCTTCAATAAATCAACAGTAATTAGCCATAGTGAGCGTATAATTTTATCCCACGGTAAAGACAGTTCAAATAAATAAGAAAACATTACAATACAATGAAAATGTAATGATGATGAACATTGTATGAATCCGCCTTTAATAATGATATTCTAGTTTTCTACACTTTGGTCTGTGTCAGTTGGTCGGGAAGCGATATGTGTTGAATTATGATGAAAAATATTGATTGTCGTTCCTATTTTTTTTCCGTTCCTTATGTTCGCATATTGTTATAAATAGTTACACTTTGATCTGTGTCAACTGGTCGGGAAGCGATGCTGAATTGACTATTGTTATGTCTATTATTTAGGAAAAATATTGTATTCCCAATCATGCTAGTTCGGCACAATAGTCTATTTTTATGAATGAGATAGAAGTAAAATGGAGAAGCATAGTTATTTTGTCGAGCGCTATTTTGTGCGCCGCTGTTTTTGACCAGCGCAATTTTGACTGACGCCATTCTGCTACAGAACCAAAATTTCTAGCCTTTACTGATAATGGATACGGATTTTCTGTCGCTGGACCATTGGAATTAATGAAATGTTTTGTACATACATACGTTTTTTATTTTTTTCATCGGTTAAATCGTTTCTTCGTGATAAATGAATTAACCCCAAACACATTTTCCTGTCAACTTGCTTGTTTGTACCGGCTGTATGACGTACAATTCGCGAATGCACAAGGTTTTGTAGGCATAGCAATAATTTTTTTTTCATTTTTCATTGAACAATATTTATTTTTATCGTAAGCACTAAGTAATAGGACCTACGTTTGACGTTAATGGCAATACAGAATTCAAAACATATGTACCCCCATTGATGCTGACTCTAGCGGATCTTTTTTGAATTTTCCCTGGAAAAAGTATAATTTACTAAACATTATTTTTTGTTATTATACACTATAATATTTCAATAATATCAGATGGGCTTTATGCGACAGGACAGGAAAGAATAAAGAATAAAGAATAAAGAAACATTGTGGAAATAGATGCAATAGCCAATATATAGAAAAAAAGAGCACAGTGTCACGAAATACACTATCAACGATTTCCAAGAATCCTTTCTTCATCTGACCAGCAGTCAACAAGAACTTGAGGAGCAGCTGTTTATCGAATAGTTTAGTTAGATTAATGAACACATTATTTGAACCAACTAACTTTCTTTATTGAATTAATAAATGCGTTCAATGTTTTAACAAACACTGAAGATTGAGCTAATTAATATATTCGGATCAATAATTCCGTTTATTGGATCAATGCATAAGTTTGTTAGCTCTGCAAATGAAGATAATTGAAATAATTACTATGTGCAATGGATCAATTAATATTTTCATACAATGAATAAACGTGTTGATAAATTAACGAACATCCTTATGGTATTAGTAAGTACGTTCAATGATTCTGCGAATCCGGAAAATTACAGGCCTATTTTGCTGCTGAGTCTTTAAATTTTAGGTTAAAGAACGTCTTTAGGACTTAGTCCAGAACACTCCTCACATGAATCTCCTTTCACACATTAATCACTCAATCTATAAACGCCCTAGTATGCCATATTTATGGATGTTTATTAAGCCTTCAATATGGTCTGGCAAGCTAGACTTGTGGGAAAACTAATGGGCAATAATGTTCCTGTTCAAATTGGTCAATTTGATATCTGACGACCCAGCACTGTAGTGGAACGCGTTTGATGCGATAATTACAGTCAAGCAAGGTCGGACATGGTTAGTACTTGGATGAGTGACGACCATTTCAGGGAAAACCATCGTATAGGGCCCGTACAGCCTGCAGCGGACTATCACAGCTCGCAGGCATTATACCAATGAGCACGAGGTATAATGTGGATATGCCGTCTTTCGGAGGAGACGTAAAACCGAGGTCCCGAGTCCATGGATGTTGGGCTCGTTAAAGAATGCTACCACTGGTTGGAACACTAGTGGGTTCGCCAAAATTGCCGGTTAGGGGTAGAATGCTCCCGGCGTCGGTGATTAGCCTCAGTCGCAGAAATAGACCGACGTTAAATAACAGGATAAAAAAAATATCTGACTAAACGTACCATTAAACGAAAAGTTGGTAATTTTATCCCTTCACCACTCTGACACGCGTCCCTCAGGGTTCTCTCCTCGCTCCTCTCATCTACCTCATCTACACCTATGACACACCAACATATTCACCTCTACGCAGATGACACAGCTCTTATCAACACCACAAAAGACATACATTCAGTCAAAACAAGCACTTCAACACATATGAAATTGAGCTTCCGTATTTTCAATACCTACCTAATAAAAGACCTATTTTTTTCATTCTTGAAATGATATATCGCAACCCGTTTGAAATAATTGGATTTGCTCTAGTTTTATTCTATTTACCATTAATTTGATATCTTTATTTTTCAAATAAATGGATTTTCAACGGAAACTTACGAGTTGTGTTACCACCTTCTTCCAATTTCGATCAATTCGAATGAAATGCAATTGTCATCCAGGTCATAAATCATGCTTATCAAAGAAAACGTATCAAATTTCATTGTGAAAATTCGGTCGCTGACAACATTGACTTTGATATCGACTTCATTTTAAGATTATATTACTAGATTAATTTTCCCAACTTATATACTCTCTGAATAAATTCGCTTTCGATTAACAAATCATTCAATTAGTCCAAGGAATATTTACTAAGAATTACTGATATCCATCGCTGAAGTCGTTGTGGAAAATTTTTCAAGGTAAAAAGGGTGAGATTTCTTATAAAATAATGTTTTCCGTATATATTTTTTTTCATCCATCCATCTTAAAAAACCGAAATCATGAGCAAAAAACTATTATTTACAATATTATTAATGAACAAATGTGAAAAGCGATGCATATATTATGGAATCTTTATATAACATCTAACTAATAGCTCGAAATTAAATTCTTAAAAGAGTACACTTTGGTATTATTGTCACATTCCCACAAAAACTCCTATTAAACAAATAGTTGGCAAATATTTCTCATTAAATTATGTATATAAACCTATTTTATCGTATATATATATATATATTTAGTTAACATACAAGGTGGGCTCCACCCATGTTAAATCTGAGGTATAAGTGAGCTCCGCGGTAAAATGGGCTCCGATATACGGAGCCCAACTTACCAAGTCCTAAAAAATGCATCAGCTACCTTATATTTATGTCTAGATTGATTTGGCATAGTTTTCAGAAGGAGCTAGTTTTGGCCGTTTTCGTGAATTTGTATTATTTTGTAGTGCGCGTGTATATTTCTAGATGGCGATGTGTTGAAAACTTGATATACATTGTATGTCATATATTTAGGTCAAAGTAGGATCCGATAAACTTGGCACTGCCGCAGTTGAGTACCCCATCACTTTAGCGGTCGGAGTAAGCTCCTTCTTATAGTATTTTATTGAATAGATAAAGAATTACAGTATTGGTAAATGTTTATTATAGTTAAAGTATTCTTCAAGAAAATCAAAGCTATGAGCAGAATAGTCTATTTTAAAATATAAATTCAGGAATTGGATATTAATACAAGAGCTCTCAAGTAATTCGACATTTTGAACGATTCAGAAACGGGAGCTTTGGATTGGTCAGTTTTTTATGAAATATGAATTCAATTTATTATTACTTCCATTAGTTCAGATAATATTACTCTGTCATTTTGAATATTGAAAGGCATTTAAAATCGTTTTATTTACACTGTTTTTCTTACTGATTCGGGCTTGGAAACTTTTCATTATATTAAAATTGGAGAGTGTTAAATTAATAATCTACTCGTTCAATTTTACTGGTTCTATACATAAGTTTTTCTTGACTCCGATGTTTATTTTGTTTTTTTCCCATTGCCTTCTTGTTCCTATTTATAAGGTTTGAATTCAATTTTCCATATAGATTTCGGTTTTTTTACCTTATGTTTGAAGATTATTTCTACTGGTTCCAATTTTGTTACAATATATATAGACTGAATGAATGTAACCAAATGTTACGTCAGGAACACAGAAAGGCACAAATATACAGGTTGTCCCATCAATAATTTTGAATGCGACGTCACGTGACCAAATACAAATACCTCATTGGGTAACACAATAACAAGAAAAGATGCAACATTTGCTCCAATTTACACCCCCAAAATTATAATTATCCTCTACTGCCCAATTCTGATATATTACTTGTCTTAATCGTCGTGGGACACCCTGTATATGTATATAAAAAACAAAGATTTATTTAAGAAAATTTATAAATAATGACCCATAAAAGATATTCGGAATGTCCACCATTATTGTTAATGCATAATTGATAACACCTCCTTATATTATTTATAAAAACATTGCAAATGACTTCATTATTCTTATTTAGCTCGTTAATTTCAAGTTGAATCCTATCTTCAACCACTTGTATATTATTATTCTTACTATTGATAGTATCTTCCACCTTACTGTGAACGTTTTTAATTACTTTATCAGAAAAATGTAGATTTTCAAATAAGTATTAGTTCTCATTTTCATAGCTAACTTTGATATATTATCTTTATCCTATTCACAGTAATTACTAAAACTAAGATTTCCAACATTTGATAACTTAAAAACGGAGGTAACATATTATATATTTTTGAAATCAGAGAAAAAAGACCATTTCAAAAATGTGAAAATATACAGGGTATCCCATTTGAAAAAAAAAACTATTATTTTTTGTATCCACGCTACTGAACTTTTGATAAAATATTAGGAAAACTCAGCTGTAACCAAACAATTTTTAAATAATATTTTTTTTTTCTAAAAGTAATAATAACGATGATAGGGGGGTGGTAATTTATAATGAATAACCCTGTACCTTGAATATATCATCATACTCTTATTTGTCTCAAAAAATGGCTGAGTAATTGACAAAAATATATTTGATTTCTCATAACTCTAGCACCCTGTATCTCAAACCCCTTATCATTCAGTTAAGTAATTTAATCTCCATCTTTTGAACATACGGTTACAATATGGCCCATAATTTATGAATTATCCTGTATAAGCAGTTTCATAATGCAGTTGAAAGTTGTTTTATCTAGTGTTCAATTATATGTATATAAAAATTGAGACTAAGCAATTAACGTTTCGAATAATTTGTTAATATGCTTTTTTATAATAGAGAAATTATTATAATAATGTAGGTAATTAAATGAAACTCCGTAAATTGAATCAATAGGTTACTTCATAGAAAACAAAATATAAATGCGTTATCTTCCACTCTATGTAAAAAAATACATCCCTTCGTCACTCGTTTATGTTATAACAACTAATCGGTCTATATTTCGAGGGTGAAGGACAATTGATGAGAGATTCGGGCATAACTGCATATACAGGGTGATGCCAAGACAGTCCTCTGTTCAGCAATATGAAGTTCTTTTTAAAATTTGTTGCAGCATTACTTAGAAAATTGATTTTTAAGATATTAAATTTTGATAATGTCTATCACAAAACTTTACGTAGAATGAAGATAATAATGTCGCATAATATTTAGAATGCATTTTTCAATGTACTTCACGATTGAATTAAATGTTCAAAATAACCACCACGCACTTCTTGACCATAACCGAGGCGATTTCGGAATTCTCGTACAACATTTTGTATGACCCCTGAGTTATTTTATTAATTTCTTCCGTTATCCTAAATTTTGAATCAGCAATATTGCCTGGTCTAGTGAAATTAACTTTCGATTTTGAATAGCCCCATAAAAAGTAATCGAGAGGAGTCAAATCGGGGAAACTAGCCGGCCATTCGATCGTTCCACGTCTTCCAATCCACATATCGGAGAAAACCTCGCTTAAATAATTTCTAACTGTACATGCAAAATGCGGTGGAGCTCCGTCTTGTTGGTAGTAAATAGATCGATCTATCTCATTTGGATGATTTACATCAGGAAAAAGTATTTGTAGGGTAGGCACTAAAAGTTGATAAAAAAAATCTAGATAAACCTCACCCTTAACTGTGCCGCGACTTATTTCGCGTGGATCGTCGAACAAAATATGTAGATCTGTAATTTATCTTGCTGGAATAAATTGGCTATTTTTTTAATTCAAGCAAGTTCAATATTTGAAACTAGATAAAAACAATATGATTGTGGTGTAGTACGTAATAGTAGTTTGTGCAACTAGTGTGGATATGGACAGTCCACACGAGTCGAACAATATATTTTTCCCACGACACACTTGAGGAAAAAAAAAACATTTTTCCTACAACCACTACGCAAAACACGCTTTTCTACACAAATTTCTATACGCAAAGCAGGCCTTTTCTTATTTCTTTTGATAACCGTTGGAAAAGTAATGCAAAAAGTACACGCTATGGTACTTTTCCGCACCGAAATGTCAAACAAAGATACCTTTGACCTGTCAACTTTTTTTGTCAACTTTTTTTCAACAATTCAACCTAATAGTGAATTTCTTATAAATGTACAATTTTCAAATTTAAAACAATAGTAAGTAACCGATTTATTTTATTATTTATTTTAATTTATTAATTATAAAAACATTAACCTATTAGGCATTATTTTTGGGAATCGTGAACCAAGATCAAAATAATTTATCTTTTGAGTTGTCCAATTCGGACATTGAAAATACTCCTTCAGATATTATCGAAAAGACTCGAACTGCAACCGAAAATATGTTACCTGAGGTTTACATTTTACAATCAATAATACATTCAACTGATTTTTCTATTTATTTTCATATTGTAAGTTCTTTCTGTTTAAATAAAATACCTATATTAATTACTGTATTTCTTTCATTAATAAATGTGGTTGTAGAAAAAATTTTGTGTACAACTTGTACGCAAATCACGCTTTGCGCACTAGTTGTACAAACTACTATTATCAAACTATAATTTTAATTTAAAAAATTTTCAACAATTTACCCTGAACAGACCGAAAACACACATATTTTCATAATATATTCACTACAAGTTGAATTTTTGCCAAAAAAATCGAAAAAATTAAACAGGGTGACTTGAAATGACACTTACAACATTTGCATGTAGATACCCCTCGTAGAATTGGACAAAATGATATAGGTAAGATTAGTTAGTTAGTAACTGGAAAATACAAGGAAAATGTTTCCTTTTATTTCCTTAGTGATCTTGCATACTTCATGAAAACATTGAGGAATACAAAATGAAATAAAAATAGCTTCAAATGCCAGTGGCGTAAAAAATGGGAAAGGAAAGGTGACATATGACTCCAGATGTACACCACTGGATCAAGAATCAAAACATGTTTTTTCATCAAAATATGCCTTTTACATTTAAAAACAACCTGCCAAATGTCAAATCAAT
Organism: Galerucella calmariensis; assembly: GCA_910591675.1. Taxonomy (NCBI): domain Eukaryota; kingdom Metazoa; phylum Arthropoda; class Insecta; order Coleoptera; family Chrysomelidae; genus Galerucella; species Galerucella calmariensis. Next base: position 122,808 of record CAJUYG010001266.1, read on the forward strand.
TTACTAGTCTTAGAATTGAGTTGAACACTTGGACGTATTAACAATTTTACTAACTAGGTCAAGTACAACAACATATAAAATTTTCAAAGAAATTTACCATGCAGTCGTCACTTTTCATAAAAAAGTGCAAGGTCCTTCTTCGGAACTATCAATACTGAAATAATTAGTGGCGCATAAATGCATCAATCAATTATGTGAATATATTTTTCCATAAACATATACTAGTTCGACTATCGAGCTTATTTTTGTCAGTAGGTCTTTGTATGATATGCTAATATGCTAATTTATAGGTATCATTACTCTTCCAATCATGATATAAAAAACTCTTCATCTTCAATATGACAAACATGTTTTGTTTCCCATAGGTGTTGTTTCAAACTCACAAATGCAGTCTCGGATTATAATTTTTGACGGAAAAGGCCTATCGCAATCGTTTTATACATTGTCAATACCTAACAGGCAATTTTGGTTTTTGTTGTATTTATCAACTGGCGGATAGTGGCAACGCCGCAAGGAGTTCATATTGCCTGAAATGCTCCATATACGGAGCCTACTTTGCTTTGAAGTATGCAAATATACACCAACGGAGCCTACCGTAGCCGTTACATATACCGGATCCCACTACGACGTCAACTTGTATAGAGGTATACATCAAATATACGCTAGGAGCCCAAATTAGACTACAGGTATAACGGAGTTCACAATAGCCTGCAACAGTATATATATATATATATATATATATATATATATATATTAAATTGTTGTTTAAATTTTGGCAAATTTTCGGAGATATTGCCATTTAGAGACAAAGTCGTTGGTAACACTTAATTTGGAATTGTATTCATTATTGCTGGTATTTTTTCTAAGTCACTCATTCTGCTTCAACACGTGGTTTTACTAGTATTCTAACCTAGCTTTGAATATTTTTCTTTGTTGTCTTTCAATGTGTACTTGTAGGTAGTTTATTTGACTGCGCCATGATGTATCTTCTTGTTAATACAACTTCTTAAATAAAAGATCACACTGTATCTTCAGGTATAGTTTTATTTAAAATTATCCAGTTGCAGTGTGCTTTAGTTACACGTGCATCATGATGTGTTACATATCATGTCGGAAGTCAGGGCGGAGGTGTCACTTGTCAAATACATGCGTAAGGCATGTATTGGAGAAGTCTTTTATATATGTGATATATTTTCGACTTGCGAATGTATTATAAACATTTGAAACAAAGAAACATAGTTTTTTGTTAATAACACTTAATCCTGTCAAATTAAACCAAAAAAGAATAGCGAATGTACATAAATTCTCAGCAGGCTGGATGTGCGTGTTTAAAACATGCCTGAAAATAACACCTAAAAGTTCCTCATCATTCCGGCGCTTGGAAAAAAATGTATTCGAGGTCGAAGGTCAAAAATCTCTAAAAAAATTGTTTTTTCATGATTTTCAGCAAAACGGTGAGTTTTATCATAAAATTGCTTCGAACAAAAATTGTAGAACATGAAATTCTCTATAGAAAATGTAGCAATACTTTTTTTCTCAGAGCCACCGTTTCTGAGATATAACGAGTCAAATAATAGTAAAGTTTGTAAACGACATAATTATGCATAAGTACGCCACGTAGATACATCTGTGAAGCTGTAATATAGCTAAAAATATTTTTCAATCGGTATATAAAATATGTATGTATGTATGTATTTTAGGGTGACATTCAATGAGCCCTAAAAGATCTATTCTGCCCCCCTACTTAGGTAAATTTTCCTTTTCTATCCAGTAATCTCCCGGGTGTTGTGCTTCAGGATTCTGAAGTGCTGTGCAGTTGGAAAGTATGTGGATGGAGGTTTCTTCTTCCATGCCACAAAATCTACATTCTTCTTCCTCCAATATTTTGAGCTCTCTCAGGTGCCCATTCAGGCGACCATGTCCCGTTAAGATCCCTGTTAAAACTCTTAGTGCAGTTCCACTTTGATTTATGCATTCATTTGATCTCAACAGGTTGTAGTCACCCAGAAGAGTCTTTGATTGTATAAGTCCTACTAGATCTTTCCAATGGTCAGATATTTTTCCTTGGCTTCACCTATTTCCTCCAATATTACATTGGGGCTGATTCCGCAAAAAGGTTCAGGCCCCCAGAAAGGTATTTCAGTACTTCTCTTTGCTAGTTCATCTGCTATTTCATTTCCTTCTATTCCAGTGTGTCCTGGAATCCATAGTGAGGATCCATGGTTGTTCATTGAGTTTGTATAGGCATTCCCCCACCATTTTGGAACTGATTACACAAGAGCTCAGTGCTTTAATGGCTGCTTGACTATCCGACATTATGATAACCCTTTGTCTTCTGTATCGGTATACCGAAGTATAACTATGAGAATATTAGGTGGAATGAAATCTAGTCCGCCACACCGTAGTGGAAACACGTGTTTAATTTTACCTATTTCGTGCTGTTTTGAGTTTTATAATAAAAATTTCAGAAAATGGTTTTATTTGTAAGAAACTTTTAACTGAAGGTGAAATTTATCATTTCCATTCCTTGCTAATATATTTTATTATGCAAGCTCTTAATTAAACAGAATTACAACAGACATGTGTAAAAGGCCTACTGGGTAAACCACGTTAAAACGCGCTAATCATACGCGCCCTCATAGGTGGCGTGGAAACGTGTGCATATCATGTCGTTTACAAATTTTACAATTATTTGACTCGTTATATCAAAGAAACAGTGGCTCTGAGAAGAAAAAGTATTGGTACAATTTTATAGAGAATTTTTGTTCAATACGATAAATATTCATTGTCCCGCTCTTTTATAATACAATCCACCTTGATTTCGTTACTATGGTAACAACGTTTCGATATATTGTCGAATGATGACAGTTCGTTGATTTTTAATTTGTCGTGGTCTTAGTTCTGTTAATCACTTTGTTTTAGGAAGTAAAATAAAGACTTGAATGTATATCGAAGTGTCCGTCTTAAAAAAAAATATTGTACGACACCCGAAAATTACATAACGTGTGCGGAAAGTGACATTTTTCAGACGATTTGCTGGGAAGATACATTTTTACGAATAAAAAAACATATCGTTAACCCAGACAATATACTTTTTTATGGTAAAGAACTATATTTTACTGATACAACACATTTTTTTATGATAAAGAAATGTCATTCTACCATAAAGTAATTTTTCATAATAAAACAATATAGTTAGCTTGCAAAAATAAGTATCTGTTATTGGAAAACTACTTTATTTAATTTAAATGCTTTCAAAGATTAATATAACTATTTTGTCATTATACCTCAATAAATGTTGTTTGAGACAAATATTTACGAGAATAAATGTAATTTTCGATAGATAACTCAGTTTATTGATGACAATGAATATGTTTTTATTCATCAACAATATTACTTTCCGAACTTGGAACAAATCCTTCCGTAACAACAAATTTAATATTATTTAGGCCATATTGTAACACTTGTTCTCTCCTTAAGAGACAGATCCCGGCTAGAGACTCTCTCAAGGGTGGATCGACTCCATGTTGATGTCACACTAGGTATGCCAGAGGGTTGACAGACTATAAGAACTTAAGCGCCACTACCTTTTTAGACGTCGACCAAAAAAGATAATTTAATTTTAAGAAAAGAAACTAAGGTGAAAAAGGTAGAAACACCTTGTAGAATTTACTTAAAAGTTAAAAATAAAAAAATTACAAACTTACATAAACCCGGACACAGTCCCTACAGCTCTTACAGCCGGGTATAGAAGAAATTTAAAAAAAGGAGTTTAAATATTAAATTTATTCTGCCTCAGGAGGTAACATGAAGGAAAAGTGAAAAACCTGTACTTCTGTCCTGAAGAGGTCCTGAAGTTGAAGCAAAGTTGTCGGTGTGGAAGTATAGATGTCTTGGAGTTGAAGTATAACTGGCATGTAAACGGTATCCTGGCGGTAACGGTATCCTGGCGGTAACGGTATTTTTGCAGGCGTAACCTGGCAGGGGTATCCTGGCAGTAACGGTATTTTTGCAGGGGTATCTTGGCAGGGGTATCCTGGCAGGGGTAACCTGGCAGCTGTGCTTACCACAGCAATTTAAGGTAAGACAATTAAATTTAAGAGACGGTAGAAAGATACGTCCTTGCTACTCAAGGGTCGGTAACGGAAAAGAAATGAAAACCACCTCATAGAATCGAGCGTTGACATCATATTATGTCAATTGTCGTAACGGTCAACGATAAGAGAAATTTAGATCACAGAACTATATTGGAAGTGGTTACTATGACGGCAAGCGGTAATATCGAAATTATTTCGTCAAATCGGAATAGGTCGATAGACATATTACAATATGGAAAATCATATTTATTTGACATAATAAGATTTTGATTGTCACAAATAAATCTTTTTCTCGGTGTAATAAGCTTTCGTGTTTTTAACAAAAACTCATAAAGGTGCGTTTTTCTCGTTTTAAATGTTCATAACAATTTCGAGTACAACATTTGCGAGTCAGGTTCATACTACGTGATGTCTTTGGCATGATGGCATAGTCCGTTTTCTACTAGGATTTTTGTCATGAAAACTCACCTATTCATCTTAAATTCACTCCAAAACCGCTCACAATAACTGAAACTTACCCAAAAATTTATACGAATTCCAAATTTAAAAACTACGTATTCAGAAATGAACAATTAAAAAATTCCCCATTAAACTTTTTCCATCGTATCTACGTAAAAAGTCAGAAATTCCAAAAAGTAAGTCCCTCAATTTATTGCTTGAATGTAAAACGCTTTGAGAAATTGGAACTTTTTTCATTATTTGTAGAATTGGTTGGAGAATACGTCGTTGAATATCCGCGGAAAAATATTTATTATTCGCCGAGAAGCCGCAAGTTGATCCATTTTTGGCTCAAAAGATAATTTTCACCATGCTCCTCAATTCTAGAAAAAAATAAACGTCTAAAATATTCTCGAACAAAATTATGTTGTCATTTTATATTTTTATTAACATAATATAATTAGGAGAGCAGACCAGTTTTGTATGAATTGTCTATTCAATAATAAACAGTGTTCAAAAGTCTTTTCGCCAATTATATTAGTTTGTTTTAAATAGTAAGGGAGGCGAATAGGGGATTTTTCGGGAATACTCCTGCGTGGCGTGAAAATATTCGAAATACCTTAGACCTATGATAGAACAACTTTGGAAAGTATTAGGGTCAACCCTCAGAGATTCGTCAGCTCTTGAAAATATATCTATTTTTGGATATCCAAGCAAAATTGCACATTTTTTCTGTATATTCCAGTCAATTTTCCTGTACTCCTAGGAAACAAGTTAGAGATAGAAATTACCATTTGCAATCGAAACTCATAACATTGTATGAAATTTACGGATGAACTTTTCGAATCAAGGATAAAGGCAGCAGCTATGGGTTATTAACCATTTATGACGGATAATAACCATTAAACTGATCGTAAACTTTAAACAAAAAAAAT
>CAJUYG010001267.1:8941-24170 GCA_910591675.1 Galerucella calmariensis
TCTTTTGGTGTACAAAGATAGTTTTGTTGAGTTTGATAGTTAGAAATTCTGTACAAAATTTAGTTGTGCTACCCACTTATAGATGGCGGTAGCTATATTCTTTACCCTCTACTGGTCTACCTTATGTGAGTAAGTCAACTAAGGCCAGTACAAATAATAGAGGCGGTGGTACACAGATAACGACGCATTTGTAATGATTTAGTTTCTTTATTAATTTGAAATAATTAATATATTTGTTTGTGTAAAAAGATAGTTTTCCCAACAGAGCTCGGTTTAGCACCCACGTCGCTTTCTTGCTGCTACGAGGTGTCACGTAAACAGCCGCAAACTCATCGAATTTCTTTTCAGCATTATTTTTCTCTTATACTCCTCGTTTCACCTTGTGCTTTCAGCTTCTTCTGATACTCTGTTGATAAAAATGATTATTAGATAAATCGAAAAAGCTCGTAAGGAAGGTAAAAATCTCGGAAGATGAAAAAAGGCAAATAGTATTTCGCTGTCTTTTGCAAAATATTTCAGCCTCCGTTGAGTATAACAATTTTGAAGTAATTTTTGTTATGAGTATCCTTTCCCCTTTTTACGTACCTCAAAAATAGCAGAGTATTCTGGATAAAGGAAGGGTAGATTTGATTTGAAACGATTCATCTCATCGATATCTGAGCAGGACTCCTAAAGCGCCGCATTAAGACATCACGCTTCAAGATTTAGTTTCGAAGCTTCAAATCTTTTTGCATCTCGTGCTAGTGCAACCCCAAAATCCATCCATCTCTCGCTTCTACTGGCTACTGATGATATAACCTGCAAACAAAAATTTCAAAATTATTATTACGTTCATAAAAACATGTTGTTTGGCCGTTAATTTGTATTGGTTGTAAGAAGAGCAGTTTTACAACGTTTATAAAAGTATGTGCTAGAAGATTTTTAATACATATTTACATTAGTAGTGCATCATTATTGTCCCGTGTACCTACCTAACTAAACTGACTAAAAAACAATCGAAATTTGGATTTGCTTTCGACACACATTATTTGTAAAACATATAGATTCGATGTGAGTTTGATAAATAAAATGCTGAAAATATTTGAATGAAGAATGTCGTTGAAATTGGGACATCCTCTATACATCAGTTACGTTGTATTTGTGCATCAAATCATGTTTGACATCAAAGAATGTTTAGGCAAAATAGATGTTGGAAGATAAACACTCTAACGCTTAACGTATTTACTTTGTGAAGTGTATAAAAATCAAGGTCGTATCTTCCATTTATATACAGTTTAATCCCAAGAGAAAGAAAACCAGCCCTGGATCAATAAAGCCCAAAAATAGGCCGGGCTAACGCGCCTGTTGCTAGGCAACTCATTTTACTGCCGTGACATACTAACCTACAAATTATTTTTTGTGGATAAAACACAAACGATACACTTTATCTGCTGCGCTTGTGGACCATATTTCATACGTTATTGCTACAACTGATGTTTTAGTTTTCATGTTTAATGTATAAATCATCTCAATAATTAATGGTGTATACAATATGACTCATTTATTCTGAATAAGACTCGCTATTTGTAAAAAAAATAAACATTTTTATTAATCATGGTTTACGAATTTGGTTGCGGTTACTAGATGGTAACCAGATGAAAATTTTATTTGCTGAAATGCACTTTTTCTTATCCTCAATGTATCGCGTTGATTCACAAATTCCCTCAGGACTGCGTCATTTAAACAATTTTTTTTAAATCAGTATGGGAATGCTTTTTAATTAGTTCAAGTCAGAAATTTAGTAGAGCTGACGATGTAAGCGAATATCTCGGTTAAAATATTGTCAGTTCAAGAAATGGACTATGGCGGATATAGATCTTTGTCATTTTATGTACCTATCCAGTCCACAGAAGTTATGTAAGTAAAAAGACGATCAAGAAACTAAGCAGTATTTATTTTAATTTCATCTTATCTTAACCAAAAATTGTCGGCTACAGTATACCTGCGAGAAATGTGGACTTGGACTTTTTATACTTCACCCTGTATAACTAAAGGTGATTAGATGGTTACTATTGAAAGAAAGCTCCAATTTCGAGAGTTAGAGCAAAGATTACAGAATATATTCTGTAATCTTTGGTTAGAGACATGATCGATCTCTTTTTTAGTTTTTTTGTATCAAAAATGGCATATAAAATCGATAACGTTGTAAACCGAATAGTTTTATTTTCCCCAGACTCAACACTTCAATTTTTCAGTGTCAATATTCGTCATACCTATCTCTCACTCACTCTCTAAATATTTCAAACTCTACGCTCTACGTAGGTATTCGTTGTAAAATCGTGACATGTTTTGTGAAGTTCAACGCTGATCGATCACAAGTTTGGAATTACAAAAAAAATATAGTATTTTCCTTTGGTTATAGGTTTGGAGATACCTATACGTGTCGAATAAATATTGATTATCGATTATAATTCCTCATTTATGACAGGATTACGTGGTCGATAGAATTAAGTAAACAATTGGCACTAATATTTGCATCTATCTATATACAGGGTCGAAAGCATAACATATAGGGTGTTCAAACGAAACCTTGACCACAAGAGTTTTTTCAAAATGTTAAAAAACACGTCAAATTTTATCGGGAGGAGGACGAATTTTTATCACCACTTCATAAAAGTGATATTACGCTTGAAGAATTTTTTGGTAAATATCAAGAGCCTGGACTGTAGCTCAAAATGTTTCCATAGCAATTCACATCATTAACAAATTATATTCCATGTATTATTATGGTTTTTGTGAAACTAAGCGTAAAAAATGTCCTAATTTAAAATTTTGATATGTGGCCTTGTTGTACAAGGCCGATTCTGTCTATTCACGCAAGACTAATTATTATTTTCAACTGATCATTTCAATTCAACATACAATTATTACTATTTAACGTCATTTTATTATTTACGACGTAGTGTTTCCAGTTCGTTTCAATTTTATCGTTAACTTCCTGATTACAAACTCTGGCATCTCCCATTAAATTACTTTTTTCCCGGAGAGACTTGGCAACGTTACTTTACATACTGGACAACTCACATAACTATTTCTGTGAACTAGGTAATCGTTACGGTGTTGCTAAGCCATAAAAAAATGGCTACAGCTGAAAGATAATTATGAAAATTTATAAAAAAGAGAAAATTGAATGTGGTGGGAGATGGTAATTTTGATGAGATTGAAATTATCGAGGGAGATGGTTTTTGGCAGGAGAGAAAATTATAAATAAAATTATAAATAATCCATTGATGGTATTTGGTGGTGGTGAGAGATACTTTCACAAGTTGACAGTACCTAAAGTATGTACAAAAAGTACGAGGAGTAATAAACCTAATTAAGTATGCAAAACCTTTACAGGGAACACCATGAAATTTTTGATAAATCTCTTACTTTAAATTACATTTCTTCCGTAAATCTAAAAACCAGGTAGATCGACCCCGTATTTGTTTCAGTTGTAGCAAAGTTTAGGGTTTCTTCATTGTTAAAGGATTAGCAGATAAGCAATAACGCAATGCAGTGGTGTGTATTTTGGGAAAAAAATACGTTTTAAATTATAATATAATAAAAAATTAAAAGAAATAATTATTGGAATACATTTATTACTTACATTTTATTCTATATCCGACTCGGAAGAGGAAGAATCGTTGTTGACATTAATAATAATAGGGTCGATTAAATCATCACAAATATTGTCAATTTTCAACATATTTGCCTCTACTTTGATAACATGCTCGATACAGTTTGTCCAATTTTCCTTACTAACATGACTTACAGCACTCTCAAACAATTTCACAACATCGTTTATTTTAAAAGTAGTATTTTTTTCCAACTTCCCCCTTTACCTGAGCCCATATTAATTCTATGGGATTAAGTTCACAATGATAAGGGGGAAATCGAAGAATTGATATACCACGAGAAGAAGCCATTTCTTCTACAATGTAGGTTTTGTATTTATTCTTGTTCATTTTTGCAATTCTGTAAAGTTTTTTCCTTAGTGGATCTTTTTGAAACTTGATATTTTTCGAAATAAGCCACTCCAAAAGCTCTGCTTTACGCCAACGACTTGTGGGCAATGCTTCTCGTAACCGTGAATGGTAACTTGCCCTGTCCATAACAATAACAGCCCCTTTTGGAATCAGATCCAACATTTGAACAAACCATTCCTCGAAGACATCCCCATTCATATCTTCGTGATAGTCCCCCGTGCGTTTTGAAATAAAAGTTAATAATCCACCATCAACAAAACCTTCAGAACTTCCAACATGGACAATGATAAGTCTTTTTCCTTTTCCAGATGGTGGCTGCAAACCTAACGACAAACCTTCCACGAATGCCTGCCTTCCGCTTTTAATGTTTTCATCTTGCCAAGATTTGGAAACTGTATATCCAGCATTTATACACACATATATACAAAAATATATAAAATAATTATTGTTACAGATTGGTTTGTTTTCTATTATGAATAAACTGTGTTGCCTTTCTTTATCAAACTTACTAAAATTTATGTACCTCTATCACTTTTTTTTATTAAAATTAGTACATCCCGTTACCTCGGACCTAAATCGTATATTCTTTAGCATAGCTGCAACTCATTCGTTCAATACAAAATGTACCTTACGGTATACCCTCTTAAAATATATTTTGGTACGTCTATGAAATCTACTTAAATGAATGATTTATTACTCCTCGTACTTTCTGTACAGACTATAGTTACCATGAAAATATCATCTGAGATGACGAAAAAAAATTCTGATAAATTTTGAACCCTCTATATTAATGTTAAGACGCGACTCATCGTACTTTTTTATTTCCCATTTAAATAGCAGGAATTTTGTTTTGTTTTGTTTGGTTTTTTAATACACGAACGAATGAATGTCTCGTGACAATCAAAACATTTTCTTGTAGGAAATTTAACGATCTACAAAAATGGTTTGAGATGATTTTTCGCTAAGTTGACTCGTTTAGAAGTTATTTGAGGTTAAAGTTCAATCTTAAATCGTTGATCAGTTATGAGAAATAGTCAAAGTATTGTGTCAAAGTTATCCTTTACGATTTAAGGTTGGACTTTAACCGCGAATAACTACTAAACGAGTCAACTTGGAGAAAAATCATCTCAGACCATTATTGTAGATCGTTAAATTTCCTACAAGAATATGTTTTGATTTTCACCAGACATTTATTCGTTTAAGTGCATTAAAAATCCAAACAAAAAAATGAAAAATTCCTATGTTATTAAAATGGGAAATAAAAAAACTACGATGAGTCACATTAATAATAAGGGTTCAAAATTTACCAGAATTTTTTTTTCGTTATTTCAGACGATATTTTCATGGTAATAAAAGGAATTTTTTTGGGCCACCCTAGTAGGTATATATGCTAAAGTATGATAAAATTAAAAAGCTTCAAAACCTCTAAATGTTTATAGCAGCTTGGCAACACAGCGCTACAACATAATTTTTACTACCAGGCAATGCCAATGATATCATCGGAGTGACGTCATCCGTATAATGTTAAAATTAGATCTACCTCGGGATATAAAAACGTTATTATTGATCATCACTATTTTAAACAACAATTCCAAGAAAAAATATTACAACTCTTTAAAAGTTCCAATAATATAATGACGTGTAAAAATCAATAAAGTGGGTAGTTGTTAAATAATACATTAAAAACAAAAAAAAAACTTATATTATAATAATAAAAGATGCCGGACATTATGGTGAAGATTAATTTAAATGTAGGTAGATAATTTTTCATGTTGTCAAAAACTAACTTTTATGTTGAAATTGTTTATCAACAAAGTAAAGAAATTATTTGGTTTTAACGAAATAGTTTTTTGGAGTATATACATTATATTTTAAATCCACTGGATGCCATTTGCACACTTGAGTGATTTTAAGAGCTGTAAAGCAGTGCAGTCCATCAATAATTTAGAAATTTGACAAAGAAAAAAGACGACAATAATAGCGACGAACACATGCTTAGATTAGATTAGATTAGATTAGAATTAGAGTGGCTCTTTCTATCCAACTGCGACCTTTGAAGATCTATTATGGTCCTCCCTATATTTAGAGCTCGATATCTAGCATTATTCTTTTTATTAGACTTAATAGCATGGATACCGCCTCCCTTGCGTAGTATGTGCTCCGCGGTTTCGTCTTTTTCCTGGCAGAGCCTGCATAGGCTGTCATCTGCTAGGCCAATTGTGTGCATATGCTTCCTCAGCCTACAATGTCCGCTCAGCATTCCCACCATCATCCTCGTCGTTTCTTGACCTTGACACAGTAGGTCGCATGAAAGTTTGAAGAAGGGCTGTTAAGGAATAATTTAGCGTGCCTTTGTCCTGGGGTTTCACCAGCGCAACGCCTGGTTCAACCTCTGCAATTAATTTTGGAGACACGTTATTCCTAATTTACATTTTATGATGTTATTGTATTTTGGTTGGGTCTATAGTTTTGTACTGGGTGGGTATATTGAAAGTTCCACAATAATCTAAACGTTTTTGCTATGAGCTCACTTACTTATACAAAAATAGCTATTTATGCGATCAGTTACGAAATGCCTAATTTTGTGTAACGCATGAGATTTTTGCGGAACGAACGAAGTGAGTTTCGCAAATACTCACAAGTTACACAAAATTTCATTTCGTAACGTATTGCATACAAGATTTTTTCTAATTTTGAAGAAGGTAATAAAAAAATAAAATTTAAAATAATTGATAAAAATTTGGAAAACATAAATTTAGTTTGTTGCTACTACTTCATGTTAGTTGTCAGTTTGACATTTTGTAAAAAAGTCTAGACGGAAGGTTTTTAGCGAGATTGATATATTTTTAGTTTTATTTTTTAAAAATGAGTGATTCAAGTTCTGAAGAGCTACCAAGCGATATTGAAGAGGCAGCAGGTAATGCTTTATTATCAGTAATTCCCAAAAAGTCAAATGATTTGGCATACGAAAAATTTGTTACGTTGTGTGATGAGAAGAAAATTAAACATGTTAATGAGAAAGTTTTACTTGCATATTTTGAGGGTAAGAAAGATCTAAAAGTTTCCACATTATGGACACTTTACTCAATGTTAAGGTCTGAACTAAATCTGAAAAGGAATATTGATATTAAAAAATATACAAATTTGGTAGCATATATATTAAAAGGCAAGTGGACGGGTACAGTGCTAAAAAGTCAAAAGTTTTTATTAAAGAAGATTTTGCCAAATTTTTAGTGGAAGCTGATGACCAAGAATACTTAATGGCTAAGGTTGCAATGATAATTGAAATGGAAGAAGCATGCAGAAAAGCAGAATTAACATTTCTTCCAGTTGAAAATGTGTGACGAAGGAAGCCATTTTCGTGTTGATATCCCACCTTCAAAAACAAAAGTTATACGGCAGTTTGCAATTACCACTGGAGACATTGAAAATACGAATCTTGTTGAAATATTAAGAAAATATATTAAGTTGCGTCCCCAGGTTCTTAAACACAACAGATTTTTTGTAAAATATGCGATTGGAAAATGTACCAGAATTCCTGTGGGAATTAACACATTTAGCAGTCTGCCAAAAGTTATTGCACAATTTCTTGGTCTTTCAAATCCTGTTCTAAATACTGGCCACTGCTTCAGAAGAAGCTCTGCCACTTTCCTAGCAGACAGTGGCGCTGATATTTTAAAATTAAAGAGGCATGGAGGTTGGAAATCTACCTCTGTTGCGGATGGATATGTTGAAAATTCCATGAATAATAAAAAACTTATAGTGCAAGAAATATTTGGTGAAACATCTAATGCAATGTGCGCCGCTTCCCAAATAACAGCAAGTTCGAGCAATGAAAAAAATATGTCGTCGGGAATTAATTTGAATAATTGCAATAATTGTGTTATCAATATTTATAATAATTAATTAATTTATAATTTATGTTTTTAACAGTTTAATTAATAGAATAATTATTTTTGTCACTAATTTTGAAATACATTTTCGTCACCAATTGCATAAAATTTTACTTTATGCAACTAGTTACAAAAAGTAAGACGTTTCATAATGTCAATCAGTTTTAAAAAGTGTCACTTTATATGTCAAAATTAGAAAAAAACCTTTTTCAACTGCTGTCATATTTTAAAATATGACTCTATACTGATAATTTGGTAAACTATATGTAGGTGAAAGTTTGACTTCACTCAACTAATAAGGAAGAATAATTTTAAATAAATAAACAATATTCATAAAGATTAGGTAATAGCCAGTTGTTAAAAATATGGTTTCTACTATTGTGCGTCGTAGGAGATATTTTGTAACTTTACTACATAACGAAATACTCTTTCTTTATTGTAAACATTGTAAATAAATTGGGATAAACAAATTAATTAATATTTTATGACATCGTTAAAAGCTGCTTAATAAACATTTAAGAATAAATCGTGGAAAGTTTTCATTAGAAATATCTCCTATTATTGTAAATATAAAAAAAATACAGATATTTAGAATAAAATCATTGTATGGAGAGCTGATAACCAAGTATACATATTCGTTATCGGAAACTGTAATACTTGCATATTTTGCAAAATTGTCGGAAACTTTGGAGGCATCTACTCTAAGGTCTATATATTCGATGTTAAGAACAACATTAAACCAATTTTTAGATGAGATAATGGTCCTATTTGGTGGTCTCTTCGTTCACCAGATATAAAACCTTTAGATTTTTTTACCTGGGGCTACATATCTATCCCCTATCCCCAAACAACAAACGAAGATTGCGAACGTAAAGTTCGCAATTCATTCAATTATTTCCCGTGATAGTGTAAGCTCATCGTGAAGCAACCTGTATACAGGGTGTTTTCAAATGACAGTTACAACGTTTGCATGTAGATACCTCTCGTAAAATTGGACAAATTGATATAACAAAAGAATTCAGCAGCAAACAAGTTACAAGAGATGTTAAAAATGTTGTCCATCCACATTTATACACAATTTGCAACGTTTTTTCATTGAATATCGCATACCTTGGAAAGACTGGCGATTGCCGGAAATAATTGCTGTAGCTGCATGGATTCTTTCTATTTTTTTTTAAATGAAATCACAAGTTTGGACATCTATTTTCAACAATCTTCTCCGAATGTTTTAGATGCATTGCTGTTTCATAAATTAGTTCCTGTTACATATTATAATCATTAATAGTTTGGTATTTATTGAAAAAAAATTGTTTATACATTTTTTTATTCCTTTATTAAAAAGTGTCCTTGATCTTGCATACTTCATCAAAAAAATTAAATATCTTGGAAACTACAAATATTTTGATATGTAAAGGTTATTCATTTTTCAAGTGAAAACTATTAAGGAATACAAAATTAATTAAAAATAGCTTCAAATGCCAGTGGCGTGAAAGATGGGAGGGGAAAGGTAACATATTCTTCCAAATCTACACCACTGAATCAAAAATTGAAAAATATTTTTCCATCAAAATATGCCCTTTTACATTTAAAAACAACTTCCAAATGTCAAATCAATTTATCCATCCATTTTAAAGTTATAAAATTAAAACATTTGAATTTTCATAACTTTAAACCCCATATTTCGAAAAGTAAATAGGCTGGGCCCCTCAATCCTTACATCATTTTGTCCAATTTTGCGAGAGGTATCTACATGCAAACGTTGTAAGTGTCATTTGAAAACACCCTGTATATATTAACCATCAAAATTTATTAAATTCCAGTATTCTATTCTTCTACTGTTCAATTGTATATAAGTACACACATATATACACACACTCTATTTCTAATTCTCGAAATTGGGTCAAATTTAATCAATAGAACGTTATTTAATATTTCATGGAGATAAACGAACTATAAAAGTTTGATAAGAAAAATGCGGCCACGCGTGCTCATCGTAGGAACTCCTATATAATAACAGACAATTTAAAGGTAAAAATAAACTATGAATTTTATATGACTTCTAAAAGAATATCTTTTATAATTTTTACATTTTTCTTTGGAGGGGCAAAATTGTTACCACCGACCCTGGTGCAAGTATTTTTTTCTCCACAATCTTTGTCAACCAACAATAATTATTGGTGTTCACTTTTACGCATTCATCTGTAATTAATTCATGAAGTTTTTAAAAATTATAACAATTTCAATTTATTTCCTTTTAAACCACCACTGGAATTTTCTAATTATGTTACATTGCTAGCTGCAGCATTACGAAATCGTTATTTAACCGTATTTTCAATGTAAAGTTAATCCATTAACTCAGTAGATCTCATACGGAGATAAAGAAGAATCCTCTTGATGTGAATTTGAAATTAAATTGATCGATCCCAGACTAAGCTTGGATTTACATAAAAACTTCCTGCTACGTTACATATACTAAAAAACAATGAAGAGACAAAGAAAATTCTACCTGCAAACATTACGTAATGAACAAAGGCACTTGTTAGCACTTCTTATTCGCGCAGGGACGTTTCAGCAGAATTGACAAACCATCATACAAAACGCATCGGTTAGACAGATCGATGCTGCGTTCCGAATTGCGCTTAGATCAGATTTAGCCATAAAATACTTCAAACTAGAATTGTAACTGAGATTGGAGAGAATGTTTTAAGTTACGATGCGGCCAAACTGCAGAGGGCACTGATCATCAACAATCGTAATGTCAAAATGGAAGGAAAAATAACAACCAAGTAAAAATCTTTGTTGTGTTCCGGTTTGCCGAGACAAAACGAGTGCTGAACATCGGTTTTTAAAACGTGAACCTGAAGTATTTGACTTCTGGCTGAGAAATATTAATAATGTGAAGTTACACTACCTAACCTATCCTCATAGAAAATGACTACCCGAAATGAAATGTCTGTTCTTTAGAAGACTTCAAATGAAATTGTTACTATTTTGTTAATTTCAGAACTAGAACTTCATTGGGTAAAAAATAACAGAATATGTAACATTAAAAGAAAAATGAATATAGCAATGTTTACTTAAACATTGAAGGGTGGGTAAAAGCTTTGATTACTTTTGCTGGGCTGGGGGGGTAAATAATTGTAGTATGCATGTATTTTGGGGTGACATTCACAGAGACCTAAAATATCTATTGTATCCACTTACTCTCATCAGAAACTAGTAGTTTCTTTACTCCTATTTCCCGGAGGAATTTTAGGATGTTTGCAGGCTTCAACTTAGGTAAATGTTCCTCTGCTATCTAGTAATCTCCCAGGTGCTGTTCTCTAGGATTCTGAAGTGCTGTGCAGTTGGAAAGTATGTGGATGGAGGTTTCTTCTTCCATGCCACAAAATCTACATTCTTCTTTCTCCACTATTTTAAGCTTTTTCAGGTGCCCATTCAGGCGACAATGTCCCGTTAGGATCCCTGTTAAAACTCTTAGCGGAGTTTTACTTTGACTTATGCATTCATTTGATCTCAACAGGTTGTAGTCACCCAGAAGAGTCTTTGATTGTATAAGCCCTACTAGATCTTTCCAATGGTCAGATCTTCTCTTTTTCTCGGCTTTACCTATTTCTGTCCTGGAATCCATAGTAAGGTGACTATATTGTTCTCGCCTAGTTCATTGAGTTTGTCTAGGCATTCCCACACCATTTAGTAAATCTGCTTACGTAATAATTGAAGGGCTCCTCATAAATATTATATTTAGATCCAATATCCTCTCACTCTTTGATTTGTGAGTCCGAATCTGTATCACATGTGGGCAAGTGTAATCTATACCGAACTCTTCAGTAAGTTGAGAATAAAGTCGATTATACATTTGGCGGGAAACAAACCAGAATGTATTTTCAAGGTTAAGTCGTGCCGATTTATTTATGCATATTGATTACCTCACCTGAAAAGTCTTCCAAGTATTATAGAAGGGGATTCACGTTCAGGGCAGGCACTTTAAATGACGCAAGTGCCCACGTAAATTATTTAGTTGATGTTTATTCAGGTGAAACGTAATCTAAAATGTCACTTAGATAAATACTTGCTGGAATTGAATTAAGATATACAAACATACGACATACAATATGTGATAAAATTTCATTAATTGAGGTATCTTTTAATATTTACTATATCATGTCAAAAGGTACTTAATTTTAAAGGTAAACATTAATAATTTATTAACAATACAGTGACAAGAGAATTTTAAATATTGGAATGTCTCTGTTAGTCGAGTCCGAACCTATTCAAAGCCCCTTAAGCCTTTTTGTTGGATCCCATCATGTTTTCACTATCCCATAATTATCATGTTAAATATCAGTTATTTATTTTTTACTATAGAAAAATTACAATTTTATAGATAGGAAGAGATAGAAATATTATGGATATATACTGAGTTTAAAGGTCAGATTTCAGTTGATTATTTAAAAAAAATGTGACCCATCAACCTGTGTGACTCTGCAAATCTGTCATCTTTCAAACAGCCAAAGTATGAAGGCGCGTTCATTTTAACGACGACAAACTGTATAAAAATTATTTTTGTGCAACTTCTGAGTCTAGCCCACTTCGCCCATCTTTCTTCTGCAATTCAACATGTTTCCTACAAAACATTTTATCACATTCTACGTAAAAGTCGTAGAAAAAACCACGTGCGTCACAATACCTATATTGTAAATTCTACTGACGTTTATTGGTTAGAAATTACACAATTGCTTGGTTTAGATAAAAAGGATTAGGATATAACACATAATTATTAATAGTTTATCACATAAAAAATGGATATTATCAAAAATAATAAAATTCCAAAAAATGTTTTCTGTTGTTCTGCTAATTTAAGTCACTATTTTTTATTACAATCTTGTAGAGCTATTTCTGTTGGAGCTAGTATTTATTAGAGTGTAATATCTTTTAGAGGCAAAAAATATGTCTTGATAAATTTGTTCAGGGCCGGATTTACTCTTAGTCAAGCCATGGTGCACTGTAAAAAATGCCACTCTATACGCCATACCTTACATAATAGTACATATAGTACATAATAGTACATATATTTCTTCACCAAAGTGGTGAAGAATTTTATTATTGACCGAGCACCAAGATTATTTCGCGAGTGGCTTTGCCCCGAGCGGAATAAGGTACAATTTTTTCTACTTCTAGCCAAATTTAAGACAAAAATTAAAAATAATTCACAAACGCACCACGAGAAAGGTTTTAGTTAGGGAGGCGAATAGGGGATTTTTCGGGAACACTAGAGCGTGGCAGTTGAAGATATGATATGAATAAGTTACCTTAGACCTAATAGAACAATTTTGGAAAGTTTTAGCTCTCTATGTAGAGACGCGCGCCTAGGATAGACGATCAGATTAGTAAAAAAAATCGATAGTCTGAAATACTCGACCGCGTCAGATTAAGATATTGGGGGATGATCTTAGTGTTTCAAGACAAAATTTAACTAATCTGACGATAAGTCCTTGACGCCGACGAGTTATAGGGTCGCGAACTTGTAAAAAAAACGTTAATCCGGCATTCTCGAGCGTGAAGAATATAATCTAAAACTTACTAAAAATACAAAATCTGCCGGTGTCCGCATGACCGGAAGTGTGGAGGAGCCATTTCGTCTTCCGAAAAACGTGTTGCGGCATATAAGTCGCAAACGATACATTTTACAAAAAAAAAGTTTAAATAAAAAAAAGGTAATTTTATTTTACACAAAAAAGGTTTCCTTACATTTTTGTCCAAAGCATCATGAAAACTCAAACTCACGTTTTTTGAGTATATCTCGAAAACGGGGGGTGTTAAAAAAATTGATATGGAACAACGATGATTAAATTATGTAACTTCCATTATATCTCAAATTTTTTTTTCTAAAGCTTCTCGACAATTTTCGTGGACTCGGAAAAAGTTACGCGTATCTGTATACAAAAGTATTATTAACATGTACAGTTTCATTTATCTATATTATTCAATAGCCTGTTGATCCTCAAATTTTTTTTTGCACGTACCGTAAGCAAAACGAACTGAAGAATTGAAGCAAAAACAGAAATGTGCCATAAACATGTAATACAGACTGAGAGCTTCACAGAAATATGCCGTCCAGAAACAAAAAAAACTTTTTCGGTCAGATTAAGAGAAACCACCAACATTTTTTGTAAGATTAAGAAAATATGCTTTGAGGATACCGAGATAAACCTCCCCTATGAAAAACTGACGCGCTCGAGTATTTCAAAAGAACTTTTTTTTGCATTTTCAAAAATTTGTCGTAACTTATCGTCACGCTGAAATCGTCAATTTTTTTAAAGGGAGCTTCCTTGGGGCCTACTTAACACCCCTTCTGAAAATCCGACGCGCTCTGGTGAATTTTTTTTTTATTTTTGACTTCTTTATATGCCTACCCCCACCACGCAAACCGGCAGATTAGTATACCGTTGTTATCAGAGGCACTTGGGGCATACGTGGTATGACTATCTGACGCGCTCGAGAATGCCCAAGTAACTGTTTAACATTTTTGAAAAACCGTACATGTCATACCCACCGCTAAAATGGTTTTTACCATACGAGCTTTCCTTTTCGAAATTACTTTATCTTTCGATTTTGATAGGTCTCGACGGCGCTCGAGAATGTCGCCGTTTAGCAGTGTTGCCAGACGTACGATAAATAAGCTTAGGGTACGATATACGATCAATAATGGATAAAGTACTATAATTTATGAATGTTGATTAGTGAAAATATATATGTATTGAATTACCGAATAGCAACAAAATAAGCAACTGGCAGAACAGAGTCAGGAAGAATTACAAGAAGCAAGATTTTTTTTTTGAAGCTTTAGCTCAACAAGAATAGGTTAAGTCTTATTTTTAGTTTTGTTTCATGTTTATTTGATAAAGTTATTTTCAAATTATTCTAACTGTCCCTAACAAAACCCTTTAAATTTTTAATCCAACCAGTCTCCGATGACGTCACACTAGGATAGCCAGTTGTACGATAAAATCATGAAAAAAACTATAATTTCTACAGCATTATACGATAATTTGGTTTTGGTCATCTGGCAACACTGCCATTTAGCGACCTCGCCTCCCTAACTATTTACTACGTCGTCTGACTGACAAGTACACTGTCAGTTTTCGATATATTATGCAATATTATGAACGTACTCGTTATGTCATGAGTTATTTTTGGTTGAGCGCGAATTTTAAACTAATGGCATTTTATTCAAATAATTTTATCTTGATAGATGATTTCAAGCAGCAAATATGTCAAAAACAATCTCCTGGGTATACAAAATTATGTTGCACAAGTTTTTGTTGA
>CAJUYG010001267.1:34681-63729 GCA_910591675.1 Galerucella calmariensis
CCCCTAGCTTCTAGCCAATCTACCTCTGTAACATTTTCTGCAACTTTAATTTTGAATTGTTTTTCCAACACTCACTCAAAATTTGTAAAAAAACGATTACTATTGGTTTTTATATATGTTAAATTAACTTATATGAACAATTTTGGAACTTGGCACTAAAAGACATTATCAGCTGATTTAAGATTTTTTAAAAAACATAATCATTAAAAAAAAACTAATTGTATCTAATAATAAATATTTTTAAGTATAACCGGCAACCGTGTCCATCAGTTGAAACACGGTTTCTAGCTCAGTTAGCAAGTAATTTTAGTTGAAAAGTTGCGCAACTGACCTCGTTCTGTTCTAACGCAGGAAATAACAGCGCCTGCAAACTAACTTATACTACTATGTATATACATTATACTACTCGACTGAAGCCAACTAAAAATTAAATTTATTTAGAAACCTCGAATAAAAACGGGGCCCCATAATAACTTTCGTCTGTGTGTGTGTGTGTATCTATCTTGGTTTGCCAAAGCTTTTCTATCGTAACGAATGACCACTCTCATGAAAACTACTTTGTAGAGTTGGTATTGTATAGGGTAATCGCAAAATGTAGCCGCGTACCTACACAAGGACTTATTTAAAATAATTAAAAACATTAAAAATTATTCAAAAATATGAATAAAATAAAATAAATTGATTGTAAAAATTTTAACTGAATTTGAAATACCTATGTACTACTTGTATCTGACATAGACTAATATAGTTAACCTCAAATTATTATTCAAAAACCTTCATAATAATGTTTTTGTAGAAGTCAAATAGGGCGATCAATTAAAACTGCATTTTTGAATCACTTTGTGTTCGTTGGGGATTGCAACAATCGTTAGATTATGTAAATGCGATGACCTTCTAGAAGGACTGAAGAAATTCTTATGTTTTTTTATTATTTCAAAATGTTAATAAGACTACAACAGTAAATGTTGCAGTAAATGTCTTGTTTAGATTGTAGATACGTATGTAGACATTATGTTGTCCAGCAAGAATTTTATAGAAGTGGCAACATTGTAACTCTAAATATTAATATAGAAAATAATATTGGATATAAGTGCATTGACCGAGTTTACAGTTGATTATTAAATAAAATAATATTTGTGTCAAATATTATTTTTGGAACACACAAATTTATAATCTCTACCAACAAGCACTTTTAAATTTCTATCGAAAAGACCAGTAGATGATGAATTGAAAAATAACGAAACAAGAGAGAATGGAAAGTTTTTAAAAAGTAGATGCATTAATAATTATAAGATAAGTTTAGGTATTTAGATTTTGAGTAGGTACAAGTCCAATGATAATGAGTTTACAAAGAAACCAACTTTTCTAGTCAGTTTTTAACTCGTAGGAAAATATTGGATAAAAGAGGCACTAAGAGACACTAACCTGAACTGCAGCCTGCTGATACCCTGAAATTCCTTCATGAAATAGGTCTAAACAAACTACTAGTACCTTAGACTTTTACCAGGAACTGAGTAGAAAAATATATCTTTTTTTCCACTACTAGCTGTGAAGTTGACAATTATTGCTTTTTCTAGCCAACTGAGATGTTGAATTTCTCTATTAGTGGTTAATAAATTTCTATTATTAACAAATTAAAATATTTTGATAATTCAGGGATAGTAGTTCAACCAAAAACTTGTGCAACATAATTTTGTATACCCAGGAGATTGTCTTTGACATATTTGCTGCTTTGATATTACCTACCAAGATAAAATTATTTGAATAAAAATGCCATAATTAGTTTAAAATTCGCGCTCAACCAAAAATGACTGATGACATAACGAGTACGTTCATAATTAGGCAATCCAGATCACGTGACCTAATATGGCAGTGCAGGGCAAACAATTTAAACAGATAGGTTAGTTTTGTATTGTTTATTCAGTCATAAACAGTGCTCAAGACTTTTTAGTCGAATTTATTAGTATATTTTGGTTCAATTTAGTATATTTTATTAGAGTTTAGTATATTGTTCATTTGATTAGTATTTTTTATTTAGAATATATCACTTTTCTTAGTTTTTATAAATATTGCTATTGAACAAAACTGAACAAAATGCCTGATATTTGATTTTTAATTCTGCTAAATCATCTCTATTGATTGCTGCTAACCACATTTCTCTACGCTTATTACTTAATTCATTCTTGTGCACCAAAAATGTGTTCTTTAAAACAGCCTTAAAAAAGCTTACTTGGTCTCGGTTTGAACGGCTCCCACAACCGACTACAATACAAGTTGTTGGCATTTTGAAGTAGGTGTTTCACTCCTGAAATCCGTAAGCAAAAAAGTTAAATACTGCAGGTGATAACTTCCAATTCAAGCAAGTGAAATTTTAATGCCAGCAATTTCATAAAAGTTTCACTTTCATTATAATATTGTATATGTATTAGTCAGTGTGTACTTACCCGTAAATATTAAATTGATAGTCTAAAAACCACTGACAAAAAAATAATGTTCTTATATAGGTACACAACCAAAAGTTGGTCCTAAATTGATATACCCAGCTTAAAAGTTTTATAAAACTGAGCTTTTTATTGTATATTATTAGTATAGAGACACCAAAGCAAAATAAAAGCACATTTCTCCAAAATAAACACTTATGTATACCAAAATCCACGGTCTACAATGTATTAAATCACATTTGTTTGCCCTGTATATTTTATTTGACAGGTCACTGGATTGCCTAATATATTGAAAACTGACAGTGTACTTGTCAGTCAGACGACGGAGTAAGCGCTTCTCGTTGTGCGTTTATGAATTATTTTATATTTTTTCTTAAATTTTGCTAGTAGTGGAAAAAATTGTATATACCTTCACCATGGTATTAAAGACATTTATAAAACTCGCACCTTATTCCGCTCGGTCAATAATAATAGTCTTCACCTACTTGGTGTAGAAGAATTTATCTTTTAGGTCTCATACATACTAAGGACACAAACGATCCTTCTTATTTACAACCTTAATTACTGCTCTTCCTATAATCTTAGCTGTATATTTTGACAAACCTTCTTAAACGCTACCACTGCATCTCGTTCTACGTCAAACGAAAAAAGTCTAATTCACTGTGTATATATTTATAAGATATTAAACATACAACTGAATTTATTGTCTGTTAAATCTCATGATATGATTCCGAGATAAAAATGTTCTATTCGCCAGCACGTGATTGTATTTGAGAGGACCTTGAAATTTTTTTAAGACCGAACAAAAAGCAACTCTTTATAATTATCATTAACATTAATGGAAAAAAAATGATGAAATTGATAGAGAGACATGTTGTGAATATTCTACGATGTAAATAATTTTATTATGTTTAATTAAGTAACTTGAAATTAGGTACTTTATCAAATTGAGTTAGTGCAATTGCTAATGCAGTTTTTAAATGCAAAATATTAAAAACTTCGCGCACATAAATTTCATTCAAATGGCTTATTTTCTACGAAGTAGATCTTTATACTGATTACATTGCGACACCAAACAAACACTAAATACCTGGACAGCAAGAAGAGCTTTGGACTTCTGGCATAATTTACCAGGATTGGTTCATCCAAAAGCTTTTATACATCCTTCGAAGAATGTATCCAAGCAAATGTTAGACTATAGCAGGCATGACATAGGTTGTCTAACAGGCCACTGTCATCTGAATCATCATATGTTCAAAAACTTGGACTGTCGGAAGATCCGACTCTCTCTGGCCTTCGGACCTGAAATATAATTCATTCATTCAGCAAATAAATCGGCTTTGTTAAGAAGCTGAATTTGTTTGGAGAAATCTGATTACGTGTGAGCCACAATAGACTCTTGAGAGTCGCAGTGGAGGCAGGGCCGGATCTACAATGGGGCATCCGGGGCGGTGCCCCGGACCTTAGGGGCCCCCTGGCAGAGAATAAAAAGGGAAAAATATGCCCTTTCTGGACAAATTTAAAAATTTTATACAAAAACAAACTTGAAAAAAAAGATTGAAATATATTAGTTGACTCAGAGTTTCTAGTTTGACTTAATGTAAAAAGAGATTTCAAATTTCCCGCGTCATTGGTTCATATCTGGTAGGCCCTGCCTTTACAGCTATTCAAGAACCGAGACTTGCGATGCGCGTGCGCGTTGTGATGTGTCTCGTTATCCAGACGTGTGTTTCATTCGGAGCTTCGTACCGTAGTAACTGCGTAGTTACAGATTACGTATAGCTGCGTATAGCTCTGGTGAGGTTACACGAGTTTTTTTTATAAGTGTAATGAAACACGCAGTCCAAAAATGAAGCGAACTGATCAAAGTGGCGCCCAAAAAAGGCGAGAAAAACAAAGGAAAATTGACGAAGGTTTTGACTGCATCGTTCATCAAACAGATATCAACAGTTCCAAAAACGTTTTCACAAACGTTTCAGATTTCAGAAACGTTGCACAAACCTCTAAAAAAAGAAATTTTAAGCTTCCAGAAACGTTTTGGGGACGTTCTAGAAACAAACTACTTGCGTACCTCAGACTTAGGCGACACATTTGCGGTTGCGATTGCAACCGCGCGGTCACAACCGCTGTTCTGTAAAATACATGGTTGTTTATGAAATGGTGCCACACTAGCGGCCAAGCGGTAGCAACCGCCTTTGCAACCGCATCTTGCCGCGGTCGCGCGGCTGTCCGTCCGAAATGCAACATGTTGTTACTTGCCTGACTGTTCACATTAACCGCGCAGCCACAAACCTAGCCAGTCGAGTTTTGAACATGGACGTCTTCGATACCGAAAAATTTATTGTTCTGGTGCAAAGTAAGACGTGCTTGTGGGATGTTACCGACAAGGCATACAAAGACCGCGACAAAAAAATTACTGCTTAGCAGAAGATTTTAGAAGAAATGTGTCCTAACCACAATTCGTGGAGTCCGGAAGAGAGAAGAGCAAAAGATAAAAAAAATTCATAACTTAAATAGGTACTTTATAAACTACAAAAAATGATTTATTCACTTTTACAAGTTGTATATACAACAACCACTATATATTTGTTTATATCATATCAGTTTGCCAACTTAAACTGCCTTCAGGCGATACGAAGTAATCAGTAAAAAGATTTTTGACATGTTGTCCTCGTAGTTGTTGACCACCAGTCCCGTGTACATCTGTATCATCTAAGCAGCACGTTAGCGTGTCTTCAAATTTGTAACCATCCCTTCTTCAAACAAAATTGTGCAAGATGCAAGCTGCTTTTACTACCATCACTGCAAAATCTGGTTGCACTAATATGCTACTATAGAACACACGCCACTTATTGGCCAGAATTCCAAAGGCACATTCCACGAACCTTCTAGCTCTTGTTAACCTATAATTGAAAATTCGCTTGTTATCTGTTAGGTTACGCCTTGAATAAGGCCTTAATAAATTGTCGTGAAGAGCAAAAGCTTCGTCGCCCACCAGGACATATGGGTAGACACGATCACCCGAATTTGGAAGAACATCCTTTTTCGCTTCGATTTCTTTGAGCATAAATTATAGCAACCGTTTCTACCAAATTCATGTTGATTATTGAACTGACGGACTCGGTATGACAAGGTGTATGCTTGTATGTGTGAACGTTATAGCGGTTGTGACCGCGCGGTTGCAATCGCAGCCGCAACCGCAAATGTGTCGCCGTCCTTAGTAATTTAGCGCTACTATCCATTTGAAATATTTAGCAGAATATTCATTATTATAGATAATGGTACGGTACCCTTCAAATTGGACATTCAAGAACTGTACGTTTACCACAAAATTAGTGGAAACATAAAATTGAATTGTTAAATTTTTAATTTGAAGTTATATTACAGTTTATAGAAATTTTTATTTTCTAGATATTTTCTTAAGTGGGTCGTAGAAAAAATATGCTGCTCGACTCGTGTGGATTGTCCATATCGCACTTGAACTTCGTCCTCGTGCGATATGGCCATCATATCCACACTAGTTTCACAAACTATCATTTCTATCAAAATATGCCCTTTGACATTTAAAAACAACCTGCCAAATGTCAAATCAATTTATCCATCCAATTTAAAGTTATCGAATTAAAACATTCAAGTTTTTTAAATTTCAACACCCTGTATTTCCAAAAGTAAATGTGCTAGACCCCTTAATCGCGCAAAAAAAATTATGGAAATTATAGTAAAAATTTATCCGAACAAATTCAAGTAGATCACTAGCACTGCGAATACCAGCTTTGCATAGAATTTTAATATAGCATCGGTGGTTCAGTGGTAGAATGCTCGCATTCCACGCGGGCGACCCGGGTTCGAATCCCGACCGGAGCATATGAATCGCTGCTTCGTAAACGATAGAGAGACTAAGGAGAGAGCACAACCACGAAAGCAAGGCACATAACGAAGCAACGTAACATAACGTAGCGTAACGCGTAACGGTCAGATCTTTTGCGTCGCGACCACTGGTCGCTCAAACATAACCTGACGTAAATAACTAAAGTTCCAAAAAGTGTTTTTAGTTTTGTTTCTGCGTTTGTAACAAAATATCATAAGAGCATTTGCAAACATTCTACATGTATGATATTTCCAGCAGATTATAATAACTGTTTCTACTAGTAGTGAACAATAAATATCGTCATTAACAGAAAACTGTGGTTATTACTCAATATTCATACGATATTATCATAACAAGTGATTTTAATATGGGGCCCCAAATTGTGCTTTGCCCCAGGGCCTTTCCAACTCAAGCTCCGGCCCTGAGTGGAGGGCCTTATAGACCCACTCACCACACACCTAACCTAATATTCCTCTTGCACTTGCTATCATTAGTCTAACTATTTATTCAAATACAATTTCTTCTAGAAATCAAGAAAACGATATTAATACCTTGCTTACTATACACGTACTCTGTTTGTTTTCCCCATTCCAAATTCCAAGGTTATAAAATTTGGACGGTAGGTGTAGCTCATTTTCGAGAATTACGAACATGCTTATAAATCAACTTTTCGCCTTACTTTGGAAATACCCTGTATAGGATTATTCCCACCTAATAATATGAAAATTATATAAATTTTTTTCTTCGATGTTTCTTGAGTAAAAAAATTAATCATTTGGACTTTTTGATTCGTTAAAAAAGTGAATAAATCCTTTGAAATGAAATTACAAGTAGGTATCCAGTGTAGGCGTTTTCACAAGGATGGTAAAACGTTGTATAAAGTTCTTTGTACGTATGGAAATGACACACACACACACACACAAGATTGATCTATAAGGTCAAACAACAAATAACTGGTTGCATAAGAAGGCTAGGCAACAAGCGAAATTATTTATGTTTGATCTGTTGAACACTTGTTACTAGTGTCGGAGTGTAATTGTATGCATATTCTTGTCTACTTAGAAAATATACAATAGTAACTTGTATGTCACGGGAAACTTAATGAAAAATATTTACCTTGTAATGGAATAGTTATTTACGTGTCAAGCCTTAAAAGTATGCAAGCCCTGTAAAGTATCACTTTCCGAGCGTGGCGCGTACATTGTTTTTTGTGCTACCACCAATAAGGCTTTTTCATACGTTTCTTTGGATTTTGTTGGTAATAATGCATTAGTGGCGACAGCTGCCGCTTCTTTAATTTTGAATAAGATGCTTTCTAAGTCACTTTCATCGCTGCCCATCTTTAAATGGTTTAGAAACTTGTAATAATGCACAAAATGCATCAAAACGTCAAAAACATCTACTGACAGATTGCTACAATATTGTCATAGCAACTGTAATATTTAACATACCCTTCGAAAAGTCTCTCTGGTTAAGTCAATTTCCCCATCTTTACTGGCAGTCCTAGTTAGAAAATTTCTTAAAAAAATTTTTTTTTTTTACTGGTGAACCATTTTACCTATTTAAAGCACGCCTCAGCGTGTTTAAATCGAACTTTAAAAAACGCGCGTGTTTTAAAGTTACCGTGGCAACATCAACAACTCGAGAAACGAAGTCTAAATCTATGGTCTAAAATGTCTAAATCATGTCTAAATGACAATTTTTTATTTTTTCTCTTATTTGTTGGGAATGAAACCACAATAATGTTTTTTATTTTTAATAAAAAATAAAAAACATTATTGTGGTTTTATTCCCAAAAAAAAAAGAGAAAAAATAATAACTTACAGAAGATAATTTTTTTATTATTCATCTGACAGGAGTAGTTTGTAACGTCAAAACTTTTATTCGAACAATATTTCAAATTTATAAATTAAAATGGAAAGTGCCGTTGATATTCTTTGAAATATTAATATTTAGATTTTTCAAATCTTAGGAAATGGTATTTAAATTAATACTATTGACATTCACACTTTCACAGAACTTCCATCAAAATACAAATTAGTTTGTTTTCCTCATTTCCATGACAATGCAAGGTATACATCACGAATTCAACCATTTGACATTTAGTTCTTATTTCCATCTATGATTTCCATTTCTTGCTGTTGTAAGAGTTATAGTCCAGTATTTATAATTGCAAAGTGCACCAATAAAAAAAATAGCGTAAAGTATTCGTGGATAACTGGTCTTTAAAGACCTTAATATCCACTTATACTTTAATATATTAATATACTTAAGCTACAAAAATGTAGTTGACCCAGAAGAAACTCAACAATACTCTAACCAACTCAATTTTTATTTTAAAAGTCGTCAAATTATTGGTATTGAAAATTGTAGATAAAATAGCAAAGTCTATAGGAGCAATTCTGTAAGCAAATGTTAAATTTTAACGCATGATTAAACATTATACAAACTGCTAACTCAATTTCCTATTATGTATGCATAATAAGTATTAAAATATTAACGGAAAACTCCTGTTAACATTTAAATCCTAATCTTGACTATGTACAGGGTGGTCCTTAAGTAATTGAACATAGAAGTACAGTACAATCTTCACTTCAAACTGTTGCGATCTGAATCAATTAGCCTTAATAAAATGTTCATATTAAGGGAGATACAGGGTGTTGAACATGAAATTTTAATTTTCGTTTTTTACAATAAATTCAACGCTTTTTGACGTATATGCACAAAAATGTGAGGTTGGGTTTATCTAACGAAAAAAAGTCAGGGGGTTTTTTTGTTAGCAACTAATAAGTGATTACGGAAATGATTTTTATTTTGATAAAAAGCAGTGGCGTGCTATTTTTTAATGTAATAAAATTATATTTTGTTCAATATCAATGGTTCAAAAAAAGGTAGATGATTGATTTTTTTCATTCAATTTTCATTACATTTTTTTTTTTTTTAAACTCAAAAATTTGCTACCATTTCAGTTAACGCCATCTAGCGGCGAATACGAAAGTCAAAAAATCAAAACCAAGTAAGCGTTTTGTAGTGTAAATTATGCTCTTTCATATGAGCCCAAATTTGTTAAATCGGTCAAGCGAAACGGGAGAAATCTTCGTTTAAAATAAAAATTGAACTTCCCCCACGGCTTTATTTTGATAGATAGAACAAAACATTTTAGTCAAAAAGTGTAGGTGAATAGTCAGTAAATATGAAAATGATATCATCGATATACTTTCATTAGGAAAAAGTCTATGAAAATCCCATATTTCTACTTATTGCTGGTTGTTACGCCCTCTAGCGGACGTTTCACAAACTCGAAAATAATTTCCAGCAATTTCTCTTGGCGATTTTTATCATGAATTTTTTTTTTAATCTATACGACCAATACCGCTCCCTACCCTTAACTGATAACCCGGTACAATTACCTAAGCACCACCCTGTATAGATTCGTCAAATATTTTCTACCACTTCTTATAGAATGTTCCTTTGAACATTTCATTCTGGATCGATTAAAATAGAGTACGAGTTGTGATGATGAACATGTTGAGTGTTACATATGAAAATATGGAATAGGATCACAGGAAAGACCACAACTGAGCAACTACGAAATTAATGCTCTGGACGAGAGTTCAGAGAGATCTATTTTGGGAGAGCAGTGATATATTGATTAACAAAAAAAAGTTAATTTCTATTAAACCTAACTCCAAAAAGAGCTTCTAAATCAAAATATAGAATAGTTACAACATTATTATTGTTACTATTAGAGGAAATTTCCCATATATGAATGTATTTTGAATAAAAAAACATAAGACTGTTTCAAAATCATTAAATTTGCTGAAAATGTTGATTGCCCCATTGGATTGGTTTATTTAGGCACTTAATTCATTAAAATTATGTTTACCATAAGAATGGATTTTTATTTTTTCAAGAAATTTATATTTTATGTTTAGAATAGGTTTAGGTACCTCCTTTTATTTTTTCAATTCAATTTATTAATGAAAGGTATTTTTAGTTTATTAATTATGGTTCTCTCAAGAAATACTGTTTTATTTTCAAGTTACAATGGCTAAAATAATATCCTATTGTAATTAGAAATTAATTGTCAACTTGGCCAGAAACGATCAAGTTGACAAAAATGAATTCTAAAAAGCTGTTCTCACTTTATTCATTCCAGGTAATTACCTAAATTTAATATTAGGTGCAAGTCTACAGGTTAATTAATAATTAGGATTCTCCTTTTAGGGTGTAAAAAAGTTACCTAATACTATTTCAAGAGTAGATGATATAAAATTTCCAAAATTCATAAATACTAACAAGGATTCAACATTTGTTGATCCAATGATGAAAGTAGCCATATCAAATTTTGTTCTAAAAAAACGCTTTCAAAGGAGAAGACACATAGAAATGAGTATAGGTACTTCATAGGTAATCCTCCTTGTTGAATTATTCAGAACTAGATGCCAGACCACATGGATAGGAAAATAACACAAAATACTTATATTTTAGGAATGAAAATAGCAGAATATTTGGAAATAATATAGTTGTGTAGTATGTTGTTTGTTATGTCTAGGTATGTGTGTTAAAAATGTTTTTATAGTTCCTGCGGCCAAACTTCAGATGGCAGTTGAAACAGTAGTCACTGCTGACAACATAGGAGTTACAATTCTAGAAAATACCACCAACTATATATAGTGAATTTTCTCCCAAAATTCCCCAAAATTCCGAAAATCCGTTTTTCGCTGATATCTGCTAATATATGATATTTAGAGAATTTTTTATTAAATGAAAAATGAAGATCAATTAGTTATCTACAAAAGTTACCTGAATGACTTTTTCACAATATTAATATTTTTTGCAAAATTGCGGGTTTAAAAATTCTCTCTGTAAAGAACAATGTTGCCGGATGAAAGTGTTTAGTTTTACCTATTGTGCATGACTTCGAAAAAAAGTCAACGATAACGAGACAAAAATATTATTAGTACAGATTAATCTGCGCTTCTGGCAACAGCGGTTAAAATAGCGGGGCAATCAATTCCTCTGGAACTAAGTACACAACTCGATGCGCGCGCACAATTATTCTTTCTCCCTCTTTCAAGCTGTTTTTCTCATATTTTCCTTGTCGTACTTGCTTTTTCGCAATCTGTATACTGATTGAAAAAACTGAAATATTCAAATATCATAATAACCTTTAAAAAAATGTATAATAAGATTAAAGTTTAGCAGGACCTTCTTAAAGGATCATCAACACTATATCCAATGGAATTTTACAAATTCGATACGTTCACGAAGCAAGTCACTGGAATGAAGAATGTCTTCTCTCAGATCTCGGATCACGCTTTGTTTGCTTTTTAAAATTTACGTCTCTGCAAAGGAAGAAATACAAGTAGTGCAGTCCGATTAAACCGGATCTATACGACCCATTCTAAATACAACGACCACATTTTACTTCTACGAGTCGTTCGTTAGAATGGTAAGGTCGGCTTCTTTTTCAAAATAAGCGTACTTTTACCAACCAACGTACCTAAGTATTTAATGTACCGTTATCTCTATGTGATTTCATCATAAATGCGGTTACAGGTTGCATTCACAGTTTAGGTACACCAGCACCAGAGAGTAATTGAGGAGATATCGTACATTTTTGTCGAAAATACCAATTATTTTTTTACGGAAAAAGTAATTTAAAAAACAAATTTAACAAAAAGAAGTACGAGAGCCAAAAAGTGATAAAATATCGATTAACGTTCTAAGACAATTCAAAATCAAATTGGTTCATAAAATGGGCCAAATTGTAGAACTCAACGGGGTCTTTCAAATAAAAAAATGTTTCCCATTCTCCAGGACCGGTGTTATGGTGAAAAATGGCCCCAAAATTCCGAAAATCCGTTTTTCTCTGATATCTGCTAATATATGATATTTAGAGAATTTTTGATTAAATGAAAAATGAAGATCAATTAGTTATCTACAAAAGTTGCCTGAATGACTTTTTCACAATATTAATATTTTTTGCAAAACTGCGGGTTTAAAAATTCTCTCTGTAAAGGACAATGTTGCCGGATAAAAGTGTTTAGTTTTACCTATTGTGCATGACTTCGAAAAAAAGTCAACGATAAAGAGACAGATATCATTAATCTGCGCTCCTGGCAACAGCGGTTAAAATAGTGGGGCAATCAACATTCAAAATCAAATTGATTCATAAAATGGGCCAAATTGTAGGACTCAACGGGGTCTTTCAAATAAAAAAATGTTCCCCATTCTCCAGGACCGGTGATATGGTGAAAATTCCGAAAATCCATTTTTCGCTGATATCTGCTAATATATGACATTTAGAGAATTTTTGATTTAATGAAAAATGAAGATCTATTAGTTATCTACAAAAGTTGCCTGGATGACTTTTTCACAATATTAATATTTTTTGCAAAATTGCGGGTTTAAAAATTCGATATTTTAAGACTGAATAAATATGGCAGTTTTTTGACAAATTTGAGATTGAGAGGTTTGGGAATGCACTAATATCCGTGTTTTGGACATAGAGATACTGCAAATAGAGGCAACAAGCCAGCTTCGAACCCGTCAGCATATAAGAGAGAGGTAGAAAGTGGGAGGTTAATGCTGTCTTTCTCTAATAGCGTGTATGCTATATATGCACAAACAAAGACAGAAAAACGATTGATCGTCTGTCTCTTTCTCTCTTACTGGAGTTCAAACGGACATTCCCACTTAAAGAGGGCTTTATGGCATTTTTTATAAACCTCACACTTATTACAAAGCCCCTCGCGAAATAATCTTGTTTATTGTAAATTCAATTTTCAGGATACTTTCAAATTATGTATAAAATCCAATCAAAATATATTGAAACGGCCCTTACCGTTGTTGCTCTTGCTTCTTATTATAATTTAATTTTCTTAAAAATGTACCATTTGTTACAGTCTCACGTTCTTTCATTCTATTTTATAGTGTTTAAATTTTTATTACATTTAATATTATTATCTGTATATCCTGTAGTTAAACTTATTCTTCGAAACCTCAATTTTATCAACTCACTATAAAGCGAATGGATAATACACCAATAAAAGATATATGCTAACAACGTCGTTATTTTTCTGACGACAAAGATCATTTTCAAAAATTATATACATTTGCAAGTGAGTTTTATTGAGACGTTAATTAAACGAAGACAGCATTAGAACAGACCACCGTGAAATGTAGTGTAGTGAATTAGTAAAATTCAAATATCTCGAGAATCGTTAATATTTTGAAGATCAAAGAAGTATAGCTTTTTTCTACAGAAATGATGGGGCTATCCAAACTAAATAAGAAAGTTGTAAAATAATGAGCGATAAAAAATTTGTAGCTGATTTCATCTAATTCATATAGCGCATGTGGCGACATCTACGGGTTAACTCAAATCCTCTCACACATTCTTGTTTACCCTTACAAAAACTAGTTCATACCCAATTTTCAAGTCATTATGTAGAAAAGTAGCTGATCTATTAACAAAAATATATTTTATTTTTTTCGCTTTAACATCCTGTACCTCAGTAAGGAGCAGACTAAGACCCATTATTGTTAATGAAAATATTATTATTTTGGCCTTCTGAACGTAGATTTACAATTTGGCCCATTACTTATGAATCACCCTGTATAGTGGGTGACCTGTCAATTTTAAATTTATTTAGGTTTAACTTTTATTTTGAACTTATAAAAATGCCGTTCCTAGTTGAGTTTGGATTTTTTTCTCTAATTCTGAATATATATTTCAGATTTTTTTCAAAATCAGTTAAAAATCCTATTGAAATAGAAAACATTTTTTTCCTATTTTATAAATAAATAGACATTGTATGCAATTTCAATAACATTTCTCTCTCTCTCTCTCTCAGACCATCAGCTTGACATTTTCAGTTAAATGTGACTGGTTTGAATATCAAAAGTCACAAGTACGCCTTCAGCATATTTTATCCAGGGCCGTAATTAAATAGGAAATGGTGATACAATGACCCCACCAAGCAAGAGTAATACACTATAAATAGTCTTAATAGGAAGGTGTTCTTTTAACTGTAAAAAAAAAAAAATTTAAATTTATATTATACACTCAGGTGCAAAAAAAAACGGGCCCCCTATTTTTTTCTCAAAATCGGCTATATTTGTTTATTATTTTGGCTTTTGGTTTACACTTTTTATATTTTACCAACTTACACTTTTTATATTTTACCAACAAAGGACTTCCTCCTGGTATAAAAAGACAAGAATATGTCACTTAAACTAAACTTAATAAACAATGACATAAATAAAGGAAAAATACATGCATAATTAGTAAAATTTATGTTAACAGCGAACTATAGAGGTACAGAAAACAAAATTTAACACATAAAATAGACTTTAGTATTTGGTATTTGGCTAGCACTAATTATTGCTTGCGTACGGCGTGGTATCCCACTAATGAGCTCACGAACTGCATTCTGAGGAGTATTCTCCCATTCTTCTTGAAGAGCTACACGAAGCTCATTTAGTGTGGTTGGTGATATAGCACGACTTCTAACACTTCTGCCTAACATGTCTCACACATGTTCTATAGGATTTGCGTCCGGAGAACATGCTGGCCAGTTCATTTTTTCAATGCCAACTTCTGTCAAGTATTCACTGACGCATCTCGCTGAATGAGGTCTAGCGTTGTCCTGCATCAGGATAAAGTTATCGCCAATAAATGGAGCGAATGGAACCACCTGATATGCCAAAACTTTCTCAATATACCGTTGTGCAGTCATTGATAAACACTAATTCCGTAGAGGCTTCACTTGATATGCCTGCCCATACCATTACGGAACCTCCGTTATGACTCAGCCTAGGGCTAAAAGCACATTCTTGGAATCGTTCCCCATTTCGTCTTCATACTCGTTTTCGTCCCTCTGGTAAATGTAGCGAGAACCTGGACTCATCGGTAAAGAGTATATTACTCCATTGCATAAGATTCCAATTGCTATGTTCACGAGCAAAGTGCAATCCCGCTACCCGGTGATGTGGAAGTAACTTAGGCCCAGTTGCTGGCCTAAAAGCTTTTAACCCAAACTCATGTAATCTTCGGCGAACTGTCCATTTACTTACATTTTTACCACGAACCTCCAGAAGTCGATTTCTTGTCTGTACTGAAGTCAAATGACGATCCCTTAGAGAATTTAGTACAATAAATCTGTCATCTTGAGCGGTAGTTACCCGTATTCTACCACTACCTTCTTGTGTTTCTTCCAGTATCCCCAAAACGTTGTAACACCCTTTGAATGGTAGAACGACTAACATTGAGTAATCGAGCCACATATCTTTGGCTTCGACCATCTTCTACAAGAGCTACTGCTTTAGCACAATCTTCAGCACTCAAAACCATAAATAAGACTTCAAAATTGTCAACGTTGATATTGACAATATTAACATTAACAAAAAATTGCCTAGCAACCGCCCAACTATTGAAAACACATAAGCTCCTTTCGAATTGCATGAATGAAATATGGAACTTTTGAATTTGATTTTTCCAAAATGTTCTTTTTTTATGTAAAACGAGAAAATACACATGTATTCCAACTTTTTGTATTTAGAAGGAAGTCCTTTGTTGATAAAGAATACAAAATATAATTTGGAAACCAAAATAATAACCAAATTAAGCCGATTTTGAAAAAATAATAGGTGGCCCGTTTTTTCTGCACCTGAGTGTATATTAGATTTATTTAATGAATTTTAATTTTTATATGGTTGTGTGCTACTCCGATATTTTGCAGTGATGATATCACCACATCCACCCTCCACATTTTTTTATTTTCTAAAATTAGGGTACCTACGTTAAGCTGTCACTCGAGTTCCCGTCAGGGTGAAAGCTGACCTGTTTAAAAGGTGTTTATTTGGGCAGGGATGAGTTGCGCACAGCGGTCATTTTCTACCTGAATACGAGTAAGAACACAAAAATTAGGAGCCGAATTGCGCGCAACAAGATGAGCACAAAATTGATGAGATCAAGGAAATATAAAATAAATTATATGGTAAAGGTATTTGTACATTTATTTCAGGAATAATAAGACACCTAACCTAACCTAACCCCGCCAGGGTAAACTATTAGGGCAGTCCCGATAACAGAACAGATTAAATAAACTGGACGGCAACTCAAGTGCGGGATTAAGATACCTGCAAGTGTCGGACGGGAACTCAAGTGTATTATATTGGTCATTAGGGAACCTGAAGGGAATTTGCGTGCAGCGGCCAGATCGGATTTTACTGAGTCAGGGATAAATCCATGGCGGGCCGGGAAATCTTATTCGTCAAATGTTACCACCAGTAACCCTAACCCGCTTCTAAAAAATCACGACTCGTCTATAGTACAATAATCAATAAATTATTACAAAGGAAGTAGTAGGTTCGCAATCTATATTGGCTAGTTGTTTTCAACTCTCTGTAATAGTATCGAGACGCGTGTAAAAATGTGAGGACTGTTATTGTTTTAAAGATATTTCAAGGGCAGGATAACGTAGAAAAGGGGTATTAATAGCTACTACTTTGGTCCACAAGGTCGAAGAAAAAGGGGTTAAAAGAAATTATCTGAAATATCAAATAAAATATAAAGTTTAACATAACGATAGATAAAATATTCTAGGGTTACAACCAAGGGCGTAGCCAGGATTTATAACAGGGGGGGCAAACCATCGTCCACGGTCGTCCAAAATGTAAAATTTTAGGATAAAAAGACAAATAAAGATAGATAGATAGAAAAAAGATAAAAAGGCAAATGAATACAAAATTTTGAGATTTTAATTATACTTAAATTAAACTAATAACATTTTTCTTATGCTTAAACTAAATTTATTCAAAACTTTCTTCACTATGCAGTCCTGATTTTCCTTAAAAAAAATTTCGATGCAGTATAATTTAAAAATTATCTAATGTTTGCTTCCAAGGGGAGGCAGTTGTCCCTCCCTGCCCTTCGCTGGCTACGCCCATGGTTACAACTATGAAACATGTCGGGCTAGGTTAGGTATCTAATTTATATTTGTAGGTATTTATTTTTAAAGAAAAATACATATTATTTTTCAAATTTTTATTAGTCCGCATAAAAGTACTTTGCTTTTACAGTACCTAGAATATTATTATGTAATATCTCATGAACAAAATAAAAGCATAGTTAAAAATTTAAAAAAAAAAACACAAATGAACTTCACCTGGCTCGTTGATTAAATAGACTTTGTTATGAAATCAACTTGTTAAACATAAATAAAAGTGAATAATTTTCTTCAACTACTTATTAAATTTAAACTTCAGTTGACAATCAACATGTATACTACTAGATACTATCTAGTATTTTAAAATCCAAATAAAATCGGACAATACAGGAAATAAACACGTTAACTATAAATGAAGTTGAGCATTTTACTTTTACTAATTTATTAAGTCGCGTCCACATTATGTCGAATGGTGTCGATCGACAATGTCGATCCAGTGTGGATGGTCGCCCGACATTGTCGATCCATAATGTGGACGCAGTTTTACAATAGTCGATTGTCGAACGATTGTCGATCGACACCATTCGACATAATGTGGACGCGGTTTTATAAATGTCTTATGATAAAAATAATCCCTCACTGATGCAAGATGCCTATTGGATTTAAATATGTTTTTATCCATTTATACTTTGTTCTTTTTAAATTGGCCTGCCATCATCAACTTCCTGTAAATTATGACACAGGTATAGAGTGGTTATCCTGACGGGAATTCGTGTGCGTCCGATCTGGCAACCCTAGTGGCTATTGAAGTGTTTTTATATAGAAAGAAAAATGCTCCACTAATTTTTGTTCTTTTGCATTATTTATTTTTATGACTCCTTCTCCAATATAAAGTGCCATACTTGCCTGGTAGCAATTCCCTGTTCTATGACGTTACCAAACAAGTAATTCCTTCTTCTTCTTCTTTAAAAATACGAATTACAGAAAATCCTTTCGTGGATGATATATTAGTTATGTCTAGATTATAAATTCAGTACCATATTTTTATCTTCAACTTTATAATCTGCTTCTTTATCGCCAACTATTTTTGTATAATTTCAATAAAAAACGAATTAAAAATACTTACCTAATTTTGGTTTTAGTCGTATATCCAATAAGCAACAAGTGTTTCGGTCGTTTTATTAGTACCTTCAGTCCCTTTTAACTGACAGTTGTAAAATTATCTTTTCTGTTGAATATAAAAGATATCCACCTTGTATACTATACATATGTTTTATATACTAGATACCAACATCAAAACCTCATTATGTTTGTTTCGTGAACTCTATCAATTACCGTTAGATCTACGCCTGCTATTAAATTTCAACAAAAAAACGTAATGAACTTATTTTTCTTGTTGCAGTTGAATGTTTTTTTTTATTTTTAACAATATATGAAGTTCTACCAAATAAGATTTTATTCAAACGTAAGACGATCTTGAAATTAGCATCTATCGTCTTCAATATGGGGATTTTTTTCTACTCCTATACTACCTATAAGTTGTTAATTAAATGCCAATTTTCAGTTTCAAAATGATACTCATTATAACACTGGTTTTCATTATGAAAATGAAAAATTGACCAATGGAAATCTAGATTTTTAAATACCCAAGTAGGCAGAGCCAATATTTTTTGTAGAATGTTTGACAGTGTTTTATGACAGTTTAAATTTTTTGCGTCAGTTTTTAAAAGAAATGTTGAGCAAGACCGAAAATACTTAATGAGCATGGCAAATACATATTATTATTTAAACTTATTATTTTTGTTTACAATAATTTATTACCAATATTTTATAACAGTAACATACCCATACACTGTATGTTAAACTTAAACCTTGCGGTCCGGTGCCGCAGTGGATAAAGGCTCCGCATAAGGTTTTTTTCGATCTGTACATTCCGGGTTCGAGTCCCGGGCAGTCAATTTTTTTTATATATTTTTTTTAAATCAAATTTCTTCGTAAAAATAGTGTATACCACTCTCATGTGATGGTTATTAATACACTCACATTAACCATCCAAATGATGCTAGAGTATAGGTAACTACACAATAATAGATACCGATTGATCTATAGATACAAATTTTTGTAAACTACGAAACGTCAACATTGCATCGAATGCCAATACGGATGACCTTCAAGTTTCTAATTGCGCACTATAGGTAGGTATATTACCACAAAAAATTTGTCCGGAATGTAGTTTTTTAATTAGATTTCATTTGCAACTACTTAAAGTAATGTAAATATAAACATGGTGAAATTTAAGGAAATGATAAGTTCTATAAATTAAATTTAACAAAATTCACAAAAATTTTACGGTTCGGATGAATCTAGATGACAACCATACAGAGTAAAGCTGACGATTTGACAGTCCAATATCTCGAAAACTGTTCACATGATGAGTATGAAATTTGACAGCTTCAATCAGTTGACAATGATGCATATATTAATTATCATTTCCGGCACGTGTCCTTAATATATTTTTTAAATGGGACAACCGGTATATTACTGATATATAATATTATGCTGAGTTGCCCATTTATTTCAAATTTTTATAGCTGTCAAAATCCTTGTCATGTGAATAGTTTTCGAGATATCAAAGCCTCGTGGGGAGATATTTGAATTTTTGGATATAAATGATTCATTATACTGTATATTAAAACATATTTTGATTCTCCACTTTTTTTTAAGGAGCCGTCCTCACGCCGGCACCACCTCAGCCTCCTGGGCTTATTGTGGATACTCCTAGTATTCGGACTACAGCCTACAGGTTCTTTGCTGGTTGGTTGTAGAAGTCTTCTGGAGTCATTTGTGGTCTACACAGTCTATACAGTTTCTGCCTTCTGTGGTCCAGCGACTCACTGTTGCATAGTATATGCAGAGCTGTTTCGGTATCCTTTTTGCATCTTCTGCATGTAAGGTCTCCGTTATACAGCCCTATTTTGTTTAGGTGCTCCTTTGTGGGAAAGTGTCCCGTAAGTAGCCCCGTTATGGTGCGTAGTTTGATGCTGCTCATTGAGAGCAGTTCTTTCGCTACCTTTTCTGATGGTTCTCTTATGAATTTCTTCCCATGTATTGCCTGGGCGTATTCTTCCAGTGTTTATTGTGTTGTTCTTTCACCCACCATTTTAACCATGACCTCGTTAAGCATCTGGGAATGCCCACTGCTGGTTCGGGTCCGTTTATCAGAGTTGACGATCCTGCTCTTGCGAGTTCGTCAGCTTTTTCATTGCCAGCGATTTTTTTGTGACCTGGGACCCACTCTAGTGTTAGATACACTGTTCCGAGTCGCCAGTCTTCAGTTCTTCGACGCCGAGATTTCACCCTATAGCTCTGAAGTGCTTTGCAGCTTGAGTGTCACTGTAGATCCTGATCTGCCTGTTGTTGTTTTTTGCCTATTACTTTAGCGCTACTTTTGTAAAAATAATTGAAGCCACATCATTACAATAAAAAAAGGTTATTCTGTTAGTATCCTCAAATCTTAACGGTTCTAACATTTGTTTTAAATCGGAATATTTTGAAGTGAAGATTTTTCTGTTTCTATGTACAATTACTTAAGGACCACCCTGTATATAATGTAAATCCAGCGCTACTAATAATTATAATCCCCTAACAAAACTGTAAAATGTAATTTACCTTGCAAAATATTAAAAATAACAAATAATGCTTTCCCCTTTCACACTATAATTAACTTGTCAGTTATCAATTTACCTCCCCGTCTTTTTAACTAGCGTGTTCGGTCGGCGAGGCCATGTCTCTACCAGTCATAGTCCAACGACTATAATCGCATATTATAGATGTTCCAAAAAACCATAAATTTTATCTTTGCTCCACCCCTGGTCGTAGTCGAGGCCAACTGCAAATTTCAGCCATACTTCCTGCTGCCATTGGATCCCTTATCTAAGAACGCGAAAACCGTTACAACAACTTTTGGCGGTTAAAATTTATATTCTCCGATAGATAATCTGTTTATCTGTAGATTGCGGAGGTAAAGAAAAATATTTTTTATCAATATTTTATTAAAAAAGTAAAATTGTAACTTGATTAGATATTCTTATTACAGGCTCTATGCTAGTTCCACTTGTTTGGATGTTTGCTTGTTTGTAACGCAAATTTAAACTCGATTTTTAGCCACTTAAAACGCTCAGATTAATTCG
Organism: Galerucella calmariensis; assembly: GCA_910591675.1. NCBI lineage: Eukaryota > Metazoa > Arthropoda > Insecta > Coleoptera > Chrysomelidae > Galerucella > Galerucella calmariensis. The sequence goes on from CAJUYG010001267.1 coordinate 56,139, forward strand.
AAATTTTGACCATTGTTAAAGATCGATCTAGAAATCTAGACCATTGAAAGTCCGAATAAATGAACATATAAAGTATATCAAAGATAGGGAGTCCTTTAAGTCAGGTATTTGCAAACATGCTTGGGAAGAGAGGCATCAAATTCAATGGGATTCGACAAAAATAATATTGAAAGAGCCCAATAATAAAAAACGAAAAATCAAAGAAAGTGCTTTAATACAATTACATGCAGAAAAATGTGTAGTTAGTATTTCAGCCGAATGTAGTCAAATTTGGTTACCAATGTTGGAAAAGGAAATTTCCAATAATCAATTACCTGCGTTATCAGGATAGCATCATAAGTTTTCTTATGATTTATCGTTGGAATATTTGTTAATCGATACCTCACGTCAATACACAAAATCACCAAACTGAGTTATACATATTTTGAAAACAAAAATAATCATACACAAAAAAACATCATTTCCAAAAATAAGCGAAAAAAAAGCACTTTCCCAATAAAAACAGTTCCTGGAACGTGCACTTCGCTGGATTCCATTTCTAGTAGACCATCATATCGTTAGAATGTCATAAAATAAAATAGTTTATTTCATATTTTACCAGAGATAATATGATCTACTGTGAATGGATCTTAATAAAATTTGACAACAAACTTTTGCAGTCTCAAGCTTCAAAATATTATTGATTATCTAGTTGTCAAATTTTTTTCGTTGTGTCAGATAGGGACCAAAAATTATTGGCTTACTAATTAATCTTGACAACGGTAGCTGGAACACTACCGAAACGTCGAAATAAAAAATATAAAAACATTATTGTGGTTTGATTCCCAAAAAAATAAGAGAAAAAAGAGTTAGAAATGCCACAAGAAACATACAAAAGATATTATCGATGACTAGTAACTTATAGGATGTTCCATTAAAAAAACATACCTTTGATGTGGTATCGAGTTTGAAAAAAAAAAACAAAAAAAAACACACCTTTGGTGAATCGAAATAAAAAAATGATTCAATTCAAGAATAAAATGATTAATGAGAAAATTAATGTTTTTATGGTAATAGAGTGGGGTGCTCCATGTCAATTCTTATATTTTCTTATTAGCTCTACTCCAAAATACAGAATTAGTGTAACGGAGTGCAAAGCACGTTACTCTTTTACCACAATGCCATCAATTTTCTCGTTAATCATGTTATTCCTTAATTAATAATTATTTTACTGTGTGTTTATTGATTTTGTTTAAACCATAATTTATTTTTATGTGGAATATTTTTAATTGTAATTTGCATGTAAAGGCAGGTGTACCTACTAAAAAGCTGTCGTGCAAAAGCCACATGTTTTGAGAATATTACTGTAAAGTTTAAAGTTTAATTTTGATTTTATCTTGACATATATTTTTGTCAGTACGAGGGTAATTTGGAAAATTGTCTGCCTTGGTATGTACAGGAAATTTATTACCTAGTTAATTTTATTTCCAATTATATTTTGACCCCCACTTATTTTCATTAATTACGAAATACAGGAAAAAATTTCAAATAAAAGTTGTATTATTTTACCTGTACCGACCAAAAATGTAACAACAGACTGAGTTTTGTGTACAGGGTGTGCCCAATAAAATGCATCTTCAATATTTCAAGTTGGACACCCTGTATTTTTCATAGTTTTGAGTTGCCCTGCATTTCCTGATTACAAATATATAGATAACATTGTGTAGCATTAGTTTTGTTCTATAATGGCTGCTATAAGTTAAGAAATAAATTCACATACAGGGTTTATCAAATATTATCAACAAAAGTAGCAGATGTGTTAAAGGTCCATATTTTGAAATTATATCGAACTATATGGAGTGCTGCATAACTCCGTTACAAACCAAACATATGATTTTTTAAATGGGAACCGCTGTATATTATACCGAATTCGGATTGGTTACATTTTTTTGAAGCTTTTGATATAAGGTTTTGCCAGTTATACAGAGTCCTTCAAAAGATATGGACACGTTTATGTGAAAATCGTATGTAAATCAACGCTCTGTAGCTTGTTGTACGTAGAAGAAAAAAAATGTATTTTGCAAAACAGAATTTCGTAACATGATGCAATATCTCCGTATCCTATTAAATTTCAATTTTATTCTTTCTTATATACAGGGTGAACGGAAACTCGAACCTGTCATTTTCTCTCTTTCAAATGGAACACCTTGTATTTTATAGCAAAAATAGAATCTTCGATTATGTAACTTTAATTTTTGTCAAGCATTCCCTATACCCAAAGTTTATAAAAACAGAGTTATTTTGTAATATTTATTGTAAACTATTATTATTGACCTATTATGTGAAAGCAATAAACGTTGTAAGTAACAAAAAATTCTGATTAATGATAAATTTTAATGAATAATTAATTCTAAGCAAAACTAGCTACCAAAAGTATAATCCTAACCGTTATATTAAACTGAAGGTTCAAAGTGTCCACCGTTAACATCAATGCAATGCTGTAAGAGGGGGGCCAACTGATTGGCCAGTTCGTTCACCCAATTTAACAAAAGTATATTTATTTTTTTTCGGGTCTTGTAAGGAATAAGTTTATAAAATCCCCCGGCAATAGAGATGACAGAGATAATTAGTGCGGCATTTCGATCTGCTAACGTTGATATGCTGAGAAATATTAGTCAATCATTTGAACTATTCTGCAGCATTGCATTGATGTTAACGGTGAACATTTTGAACCTTTAGTTTAATATTACGGTTGGGATTATACTTTTGGTGGCTAGTATAACTATTGGTATAGGGAATGCTTGACAAAAATTAAAGTAACATAATCGAAGATTCTATTTTTGCCATAAAATCCAGGGTGTTCCATTTGAAAGAAGAAAGAAAATGACAGTTCCGAGTTTCTGTTCACCTTGTATACAAAAAAGAATAAAATTGAAATTTAATAGGATACGGAGATATTGCATCATATTACAAAACTCTGTTTGACAAAATGCATTTTTTTTCTTCAACGTACAACAAGCTACAGAGCGTTGATTTACCTACGATTTTCACATAAACGTGTCCATATCTTTGGAAGGACTCTAAAACCTTATATCAAATGCTTCAAAAAAATGTAACCAATCCGAATTCGGTATAATTTACAGGGGTTCCCATTTAAAAAATCATATGGTTGGTTTGTTACGGAGTTATGCAGCACTCTGTATAGTTCGGTATAATTTCAAAATATGGACCTTCAACACATCTTCTATTTTTGTTGATAACATTTTTTGATATCTCGTAAAATAACCCATATACCGAAGTTTGTCGTAAGGTTGGTACACCCTGTATATAGTTCAATAAAACCTATATATTTAAAAATTCAACAAAATTAAGTCTTACTCTGACTCTGACTTAAGTCACAATGCTACATTTAAAATAACAATAGAGGCTCTCCATTGTTATCAATGCACAAGTCAAAATATTATGAGAAACCCTGTAACATCTTCGTTTCAAATTTTCTAATGCTATTGTGTTATTATGACCATTTAAATTTTCAATTTCCAAACGAACTTTTGCCGTGATAGAGTTAATATTTGTTTTTGAATCAAAATACACTTTTTCTTTCAAAAAGCTATCACATGGTGTTAAGTCGGGACTATTTAGTGACCATTTAATGGTACCCTTATGGTTTGGAGGTACATTTGTTAATTAAAATGTATCAACCAAACTTTTTTATATCAAATAAAAACTCGCAATAAGAAATTAAAAATACAAAGACTATCATCGCAACTTGAAATATACCTACATGAAACTATTGAAGATAAGTATGAGAAATAGGTATAATAATAAATGTTACATAATAGAGAAATACAATGACAGATTTAATAAGCAAAGCAAGAATTTTAACTGTCTGTTCAATTACAGTGGATCTGAAAACAGCACAGTGGAATTGGCCAGTAGCCATCTCATAATATCTAATCTATATCTTGGTTAAAAGTAATGTTGTTTCGGGTAATAGGAAAGTACGTAAAATAATTATAACTTTTTGCTAGGAGCCTTTTTCCAATTGCTGCCATAAACATTATGATATCCTTGTTATTTATCAATCAAGATTGTTTTGAAAAGGTATCTCTATGTCTTTTATTAATACTTTAGACTATGTCTAAATAGTCCAATTAAAAACAACGAAAGTGAACCGATTTTTGCTGAGGCGATGTGATGTATGAATTACTATAGTTTTTTATCTCAGGAATTTAGTTCTGTACAAATTTTTGAAATTAACTCCCGGGAAGGGGTTGAAAATAGTGGATAAATGTTAAAAATCGCAATATATTGAGAATTAAAGCAAATCCGTTAAAAAGTCTTAGATAAAAGTTGTAGAGAAAAAAATTCTGTTTCTGTAACGTGAAATCGATTTTTTTCTATAAATAACAGGAATGCCGTAAAATGTTAATAAAGTTTTTAACAATTTTCAACCCTCTAATCGACCGCTGGTGGTTACGGCTCCCGCCTTGACAATTACCTCGCAGAAACGATGTGCTTAGCGGTGTTGCAAATGTGCGGACATAAATAGTATCATGTTTCGACATATAATATATTATACATATTATGAAATGTATAGTGAGTAGAAAGAATACGAGTAGTCGAAATAAATAATAAAAATATTTGATACTAATGCAAAATTAAATAAACTAATAGTTCAAACAAATATGTGTACATTTGTTTTGCCATGAGGATGTCTCTTATGTTTTACAAAGAATATATTATATTATTTAGGTTAAACATCACAATATAGTAGTTTACCTAACTAGTGCGGAAAGTGATACTTTTCCGCACGCTATTGCATATGGCCGAACGACGCTTTAGCGAGTTCGGCCAGCAATCGCGTGCGGAAAAGTCACTTTACGCACGTGTTAGGTACACTATTTTTTCTACTAGCATGCGGATAAAAGCCCAAAAGTTAACATAAAGAAATATTTCCTATTAAAAACATATCAACAAATTAATTATTATTATTTTACATTCATTTGATGAGGCTTATACCAGGGCCATTAAAAAATTATTGAAGCGTACGCGTTCCTCTTTATTGAAAATTATAGCAGAATTCTAATAAATTTCTTAATTTTTCAGTCATTTGGTAAACTTGGATATACAAAATACATATTTTGAATATTCAAATGTCAGTATATTCCTCAAATGTCAATAAATTTACTTTCCGCACTAGTGCGGAAAAGTGACTCTTTCCGCACGCTTTTTAGTGCGGAAAAGATTCACTTTCCGCACGTTAGTAGAAAAAATAGGTATTACACATTTGACACATTAAGTATAATATAGATTGAGTTTTAAATATAAATATAATGGATAACTTCCAGTAGTATATAGTATATACAGGGTGTCCCACGACGATTAAGACAAGTAATATATCAGAATTGGGCAGTAGTAGAAAATTTTAATTTTGGGGGTATGAATTAGAGCAAATGCTTCATCTTTTCTTGTTATTGTGTTACCCAATGAGTTATTTGTTTTTGGTCACGTGACGTCGCATTCAAAATTATTAATGGAACACCCTATATGTTTTCGTGATTTTCGATTCTCCTTGAAGTGCTGATTTCGTAGAAACCACATTCTTGGGGTCTAAATTGAATATTTACAGAGATACAGGGTGTTAAAAATCACCTATTTTTCAACTTTAGGTCATTGTTTTGTGAAAACTGCTTAATATTTGGCAAAACGGCTTACATCTCCCTATCCTAACTTTTCAAGGGGGCTACTCGATGGTGCTGAAGAAAATTTAATACAGGATGGTCGAAAAATATCAGAATGTGGTAAACTTTTGACCATCCTATTTCAATTTTTCTATAGCAGCATCGAGTAGCCCTTGAAAAAATAGGATAGGAAGATTTAAGCCGTTTTGCCAAATATTGAGCAGTTTACACAAAACAATGACCTAAAGTTGAAAAATAGGTGATTTTTAACACCCTGTATCTCTGTAAATATTTAATTCAGACCCCAAGAATGTGGTTTTTACGAAATCAGCACTTCAAGGAGAATCGAAAACCACGAAAACATATAGGGTGTTCCATTAATAATTTTGAATGCGACGTCACGTGACCAAAAACAAATAACTCATTGGGTAACACAATAACAAAAAAAGATGAAGCATTTGCTCTAATTCATACCCCCAAAATTATAATTATCTACTACTGCCCAATTCTGATATATTACTTGTCTTAATCGTCGTGGGACACCCTGTATTTAATAACAAATGTTTGTACTTTCTTCGCAATTTACAATATCATCATTCTGCTTTCTTAAGAATAAGTATAAATGCCACAAGGAACATACAGAAGATATCATCATTCTGATGTGTCCTCTTCATTATCTTGAAAATCTTGCTCATCGTAGCTGTCGACGTCATTATCCTCGGAAGAATATATTCTAACTTGTTGTATATTGGTACAGCTAATACCGCTGCAATTTTTGCAATATCTTGAACATGAGATGCCAGATTTCTTACATTTGCAGCGACTGCTGCTACAGTTGGTTGTGCAGCCACAGGAAACCTATACAAATACAACCATAAAAAAATTTAATATAAAGCCAAATTAAGAGGAGGTAGTACCTTGCAATATAATATTATCGTGGAATAACATCAACATTTTTGAATTACGGTATTTTTTGCCAACGTAAAATCGTCCACATGTAAATTTTATTAAATTTTGTAAATTGATTTCTTTAAAAACTCGCAAAACATCGACTGGGTAGTTGCTCCTCTTTTTCCATGAAAAATGTCAATAAATGTAAACCTACAGTGTGACCCATTTTAGATGAAGACAAACCCATCCTTTGAAGGAATTCAGATTGAAACTTTTGTACAGCCATGCAAGTATATTGATAATATTTTTCAAGATATCCTACTAATTTTTAAACAGTGGTCCATTAACTTGTATAGCCGGACAAAAGTTCAAATTTGAATTTATTCAAATAAGGAACATATCTTATCTTAAATGCGACAAACTGTATTACTTATGCAAAAAAATTAGCTCACCACATTTAGAAGCTCATCCGGTGCTAAGTTTTGCTGTGTCATAACTGGTAATAAAAGAAGAGCTGTTCGTTGCCAACCCCAATCTTCTGGTCTCAACATCCTTCCAAGCCAGGTTTGCATTTGAAAATAAACACGTTTGACGTGCTCTTCTAACGCTGCTGCAGTTGGAGGTAGCGAACTTAATCGCATTACAGTGTTTTGTAGTGTCACTATACGTAACCATCTCCAATCCTTTTGCATTTAAATAGGAATAAGGTATCGCTTTGATACTGCTCTTTGTTCCAACTGCTTCAGATGTAGCAGAATTATATTTCTTCACTCTCTCAATACGACCTTCATATGATACGTTATCGTCAGGCGTGTAAATTGCAATACCACCCAGACAATGGAACGTGTCGTGGCCATCCAGAGTATTAACATTATGGTCTGTATTGTCAAACACGTGTTGAACGTGCACTCCTTCTTCAATTTTAATTTTTGGTGGATTTAAGACAATGGACGTTTCAAATTGCACCAAATGATAGTATGAAACACAGATGCCCATCCTATTTAAAAGATCAATCACTTGTTTTGAGCCTGTCTTTC